>JAJOOR010003135.1:0-36874 GCA_036250505.1 Solanum acaule | reverse complement strand
TTCCATTTACATCATATACACAATTTGATTCTTAATTAAGTACTGTTTTTTGCAGACACTTTCAACTAATTTCCCAAACGTATGTTAAACTCATATAAATTTTCGTAATCTCTCTCGTTTAATCAATAAGTTAATAACAAAGATCATACTTCGACCGAAAAGACTTACTAATAAGGCCTCATTTATGATAGAAGGTTTTTTCAGTCCTTATATATTGGCACATATGTAGATAGTAAAAATAAAAATGATTAAATGACGTTGAGCCTCGCTAAATTTTTAAACGTAACTGATCATAAAATGAGAATTGGTCTAAGGATCATACAAGCCATAAGGAATATCAATTCATATCTCACATGCCAGCAATGAGCAATGACGTAATTTAACGCTCCGGGCAAATTGCACAAGAAACAAAAAGTGATCCTTCACTAAATAATTGTCCTAAGAAGAACAAGCAACGAAAAATTCCGAATCAAGAATTTTAATGGGTCTCACCATGTAAAGAAATAAAAAATTTAAACCTAACTCATTCTTCAAAGTTGAGTCAACTCATTAATGGTGTATCATATGAATTCCGAAACTATATAGGGAAACCAATTCTACATATCATAATCTATGTGAGACAACTAATTAATGTATGTATGTTATACTAGACTTGATTATGCTGTCTCAAAATAGAACGTGATGGACCAGGTTATCAAGGACATTTACATCTAGCAAATAGATGAGGATTATCTAAAGTATGAAAGTTGGATGGTGTATTCCCATATCCCACAAAGTAAAGTCTAGAGAGAGTTAAGTGTAAGCACACCTCACCCCTACCTTGAAGGTAGAGACTATTTATGATAGACCCTCAACTAAGAAAAAACAGTATAGATGAGATCCCAATAATATTGTGGATAATTTAGATCTATACATCTTCGTAAAACCGATAATTTATTTGTAAGCTTGTTGTGAAAGAGATTTAGAAGCATGCCTGGCGTCGCAACTGGACTTCATACGCTACATTAAACGTCACAACAAATATGGAATTGCAAGTGATGAGAAGTTGCACATAACTCTTGCAATTAGAGACGAACGAGTGGAAGAAAACCCGCTTCCTGTACAATTTACATCATATTCTACATTTAATCAAAGAATAAAAATGAACCAAAATCTCTACATCAGAGGTCAGCTTGAATTGGCCTGGTCAGCGCCCTAACAAAGTACGCACGTGTCTCAGGTAATATACGTTGAATCAATTGTGAATACCTACATGTAACAAGATTACAGTGTGTTAATACACAATTACATGTTTGTTTAGCGTGTCTTTTTTTCTTCCAAGAAATGATGAAGCAAAAGGATAGGAATCTGGACATACCATGGCATGACACTTAATTTGTCGAACTTCTCCAATGTGAAGACAATGCAAGCATTTCTTAATGACAATGCATTGAAAGCCTCTGATAACTCAAACATCAGAGAGACATTTTCCACTGAGATATCCTACCAAAGATAAGAAACTATCAAGAGAAACCCGACATAAATCCTCCTCTAAGACAGAAAGGTCCCCAGCACACACCTGGGCAATTGCATACTCGCACAGACGCTTAAGGCCCTCGAGAAGATATTGATCAGCAGCCCTTAGAAGATCCTGTGCAACATCCATATTAACATCAACAGATCCCGTGTATATGTACCTGCAAACAATAAACATTCCTGTCTTCAATATTGCTAGATTGATTTGTATCCCAGATGTGACAGAGATTAAACAGCAGTGCACCTCATCATCAACTCAAAAACATTCCATGGAATGTTGGGAATCTCTATATCTTTGGCGTCTCTCTCCTGCAATAAATAGATAACAGATCATCAGAGTTTTGTACTCCATATTTGTGCATTCAGCCACGTCACATGACACATATGCTTGTAACATTTCAAATGAAGATGTTTGCCTTTTAGCAATTTTGCAAGACTGTCTGATAGTCAATCTAAATTTGTCAAAAGGGTAAGGTGATCAGTAGAAGACAAATTTTGGGAGTAAAAACAGCTTTCCTCTTGTGTTGCTAATGATCAATTTAGAAACCAATAAATCTAAAAGTAAAAGCAATAAATCTTTATGCCAACTATTCTACTTACCCTGTAGCCACCATCAAACATTGCTCGAAATGCATCAGAAGAAGCAAGTAAACAAATTCTGTGGGCATAAAACCGTTTGCCTGGTGAAGGACCAAAAAATCATTAAGATACACCATGATATGAAGAAGATGACAATATTTGAATCACAAAACTCATGCTACCTTCAACTAAAAACGTCACATCAGATAGCGTAGAATTATTTACGTACTGCTCACCCAGATAGACCTGCATAAAGAAATGCACAAGGAGAAAATAAGGAAAAGAGATGTAATATAGGATCAAATACATTGTCTAATTAATGCACCAAGAATGGTTATGAACAACCTATAAGTCAATTGAGAAAGAAAAGACAGAAAGCGGACATACAAACTAACAAACATGAAAAGCTCAGACAACATTATTAATTGGTAAAGAAAGTGAACATCAAGTAAACTGTGGCGAAAACAACCTATGGAATCTGTCAACATGTACACCCTCCTCAAACGATCACCAAAGTGAAGACGAGTTACTCCCAAAATCTAAATCCTCAAAATGTAGGGATAAGAAAAGCCCTCATATTGCCTAATTGATTCTCAGAATACACCAAGCATGCCAGCAATTAAGGGTCAGTCAGTGAAGTTTTCAGAACTCAACTGTTTGGTATTTCTAAGACCATAGAACAATTGACAATGATATAGACCTGAATAAGAGATCGACAGGAATACCAAGTCTTGGTATACACACCCTCCCAGAACCAAAAAAATAACACTCAGTGAAGCAAATTTAGCATATCAAGAGGGGGTTCTAAGGTCTTCTACCCCTCATCAGCATAACAGATGCCAAGAATAAATAAAAGGCATATCATACTCTAAATAGATGTTTTCTCATTATAAATTTGGTATAAACAGCAGCATATAACACAAGAAGGGTCACAACGTGAGAAGCAAACTGAACCACAATATGGAAAGAAACTGTACAACCAGAGTTAATTCAAATGGTTGGTAAAGTAGACATTGTATTGAATTTGCAGAACAGCTACATTATAACTTTCAAGTCTTGAGGTAACACTAGCAAAACTTGATTTGACATATGTTTATAAAGTAAATGGTAAAAGCTTCACAAATTATCACAATCAATGATTAAATTTGAACATCAGACGGTTCAGTGTGCATCTTCAAAATGCTTGATGATAATACGCACATAGCTTAGTGTTAACTTGATATGAGAAGCACCATGTAACAGTGAAAAACTAAATAAAAACCCATTAGTGACTAAGAGACTAGTATTACTCATGTTAGAACTTAAGAACCAAAAACCTGAACAAAAACTTTGCCAGAGTATGAGCATTAAACTGCGGAGCAAACCTGAGGTGTAGGAGATGGAGGAGCTGCATCAACGGGTGAAAGTGAGCTGGCTTTGTTAGCCAACTTGCATAAAGCTACAGAACCATCTCTTTGGTGCTTCAAGTTTGTTGATTCTAGAAGCTCTAAAAGCAATTCCAATCCTACAAGAACATAGTCCACATAGTGGATAAACTGTCGCAGCCTAACCAGCACACCAAGAAAAACTGAGTCTGAGTATAGGTACAGATCACATACCACCATTATCGATAAATATCATCTTTTGGTCATTTGGTAAACAAAGATGGGCAAGCACCAGAGCAACTCGTCTTTGAATAACCTTTTCCCCAACACGCATCAAATGCAACAAATGGCCTAATACCTTCAAAAGAGGGCAAAAAGGTTTCCATCAGTAACCTATAAGACTTAAAGAAATTTACCATATTGAAGGGACAAGAAGGAACTGGACAATGGGGGATACACCACATTTCGTAGCTAGAAAAAACAAAATTAACTTGGCATTCATTAGCAAAAGAAATGTACTCATTGCATCATGTGCTTCACTGCCAACAAATAAAGTATGCATCAACAAATTCCTTGCAACAAATAAAAACTCACCCGTCCATGAATCTTCTCTTCCAATCTTTTCAATGTCTTCGCAACACAATCTCTAGTTGGCTGAAAAATGAGTGAACAATACCAAGGGTCATGACAAAGACTTAAGAATAATGAGAAATGCATCATAATATGAAATTATTTTTCCTTTAAGTAATATTTGGCACAAAATAACGATCACGGGAAGAAAAAAAGAATAATACTTGGACAATAAATTCTCCATCCTGAAGCTTTTGAACACCTCCAACCTTTACAAGATCTGTAACATTATCCTATAGCGGAAAGTTGCACCCGAATCAGATGAGAAGTAACACGTCGTTACAAATTTAAAAGTACAAAATCTGGTTATAATAACATTATTGTTTGGATAAGTTGTTACACCTCGTTATCAGCAAGCCCATAAAGAGCAAATGCAGCATTATGTTGCAACGATCCATTTTTTGAATCAAGAAGCTTCAATAATGGGACTATACCACCGCAATGAGCAATACCAGCCTGATTGTGTGTGTCCTGAACATCAGGGAACCAATAAATCCAATCAACTAGAATGCATGTAGAGAATTCTCAAATCACATTTACTCCTAAACTGTTAGATAGAGCACATTTCTATGTACTTAATTATGTCTTCAACATGCCTCTGTACATGCAAGGATGATTCTTTTGTCATGAGTCAAACAGGTGAATATACTCTTTTTTTTAAATGGGTGGCAATGAGACTCAAACCAAGGTTCTGCCCTGATATCATGAAGTGTATTTCTAGTTCATCCAAAAGCTTAAGTTGTTTCAGAGACCCCACTTCTATTTATTTAATTATATATTTAACATGTAGATTATTGAGTATTGGAATGTAATGAGCTAGTATAGAAAAAATTCATATAGCAAAGCCTAAATAGTTTTGGACTGAGTTGTCGCTAATTGACTGAGAAAGAAAGAAAAGAACAACCCAATGCGATGGCACTTTCCAGTCGTACTGCACTATAATTAGGAGGAAAAAAAGAGCTCCAAGCTTTGACCCTTCACGCACTATTATGATATAATCACAACGTTAGCATTATCCCTTAAGAAAATTATGATAAAATGTAACTGCCCAATAGAAAAGGTGTAAATGCCAAGCAACAAATATTTAAACTACTTTAGGGAGCCCTATCCATGTGTATATAATATTTCACTACATGAAATAAGGTGCACTTGAACAGCAAGACAGCATTTATTGTTTTTTGATGAGTAACAACAACATAGTGAATTTAACTGTTAATTGTCCATACATGTATACCATGAAAGGAAAACAAGTCAGTTTTGAATTGAAACCACTCATGGAAACTGCACAATGGTGCAAAGGAACCACTACTCACAAGCATGACTCCTTGTTTTATTCATTTATGTTATTCCTACGTAACAAGTTATGTTAAAAAAGTGGGCAAGTCAATATATAAGATAATCCAGCATCTTTAATACATGAAAACAAACTAAAAACAAGTAATCAAGTTCCCATTCAAGATCTATCATCCAAGTATACAAGTCAAACTTCAATCAATCAACAAAACCTCAATCCTCAAGGGGTAACCCATATGAATCTTATGTAATCATTCCACTTCATCAAGGGACAAGCCATGTCAATTAATCATCCGACATACAAGTAAATAAGAAAGTAAATTCTTGAATCCTAAGCTCACAGAATAATTAGAAAAACATGGTCTAATTGGAACCAATACTACAATAATATTCTTTGGTATAAGGTTTGATTGGAAAAGGGGGTAAGACCATGACAAAGATGTCACAGGCACATATCATACTTGAAAACAACCTCAATAATCGTGAAAGGTAAGTCCATGATCATCAACTATCAACACAAGTAATGCCAGAAAATAAATCTGAGTGGTAAACTTACAGAGTACTCAGAGAAATAGTGGCCCAGGGGACAACTACTAACAGAACAGAAGAATTACTTGATAACCACAAGAAAACAAAGTACCCTAAAGAAGCTCTGTAAGGATTTCAAGTCACCTGTGCCAACCTTCCAAGGGCAAAGGCTGACATTTCCCTAAGTTGAGCATCCAGAGATTGAAGCATCTCAATCAGTGGCGGTACAGCACCTCTTTGCACAATGTGAATCTGCAAAACCATCAGAAAAAAAATTCAAGCATAAATCAGATTAAGTTGCTTTAAATGCCAATAAATCGATAATTTTACTACTCTTTAGGACATTAATAGAGTACAGTAGCATCATCAACCTTGCAGTCTGAGTCGGTTGCTGCAAATTGTCCAAGCAATAAAGCTGCTTCCCTTTGGCTTTCCGGACAGGAGGAACTATCATATAAAAGGGCTTATTTCAGAAGCCATCAAGAGGAAAAGAACAAACCAAATAGTAGCATGTCTACGTCCATTAGATGGAATCTGCAAATGATAAGCATCTATGGAACAGAAGTTGTACATGACCAGCCACTCAAAAATTATAAGATCCAACACTACCTAAGTAACCCAATGACAGGTTGTAAAGCTCCAGCAAGAAGAACGTCCTTTTTGATATTTGGTGATGAGTGCACCAAATTTCCAATGACTCCAACCTGACATCCCACAATTTTATTATGTCTACCACTTGAAGCATGGCTGTGACTTTATACCTAATTATATATAAAAACAAAAAAAAAGAGCTATTAATATGAACTTGCAGAATGATGCCTAACCGCTTCATAGTGTATTGCAGTATCTTCAGACCGTAGCATTAGAATAAGAGTAGGGAGTGCATTGCATTCAACAATCTGAAATCAAATCAGAGAAATTATTATAATAGAACAAATAACACAAGAAATTCAGAGATACTTTATAAATCGGAATAAAGATTAAACCCACTAGCCTGATTTTTGTTCTCGTCATTTTTAAATGCCAAAGTTCGCAACGCTCCTGCAGCTGCTCTTTGCACCTTTGCATCAACGAACTCAAGCAATTCAACAAGTGGAGGAATACCGCCCTCAATCCTTCACATACAAAATAGAGATGAAGTGTGAATATAAGTTTTCTTTTGATTTGCTGTAGTGACCAAAATTTTAGAGAACAAATAAGCTAACCTAACACGAGTTTTGATGCTACTATTTTCATGGGCAAGATTAGTGATTGCATCAACTGCTCTCCGGATAACACCATTGACAGCACGAGAATTTTGTGCAGTTTTATGCCTTTTCAACAGATCCACAAGATGAGGTAGAGCTTCAGCATCAACAATAAGTTGCTGGTGCTCCGGCTGTCAAGAAACAGAAACAGTTTAAAACACCTCCATCTAAATTATGAACCAATGAAGGGCCTTACAGGGTAGACTAGAAGTTACTGTTGACAGACAAAAAATTGGTAGGAAACACTAGTACTTAATCATTTTGGTAACAGTCCTTATTAGCAAAATTGTTCATCTTCTTCACAGTGGCAAGAGAGTGCACAAATAGACCAAATGGTACATGCAATATACAGATAAAATTAAAGTACCAATTAACGTGGAATGCATTCAATAACAAAACACAGCTCCTATTGTATAAGCAAGTTCATGTAGTCCTATTGTGTAAGCAAGCTCCAGTGTATGCTGAAGTGTGGATAGTACGGAGTAATTCGAAGAATCATCTGCCCTAATACCGAAAATTGCCTTCTCATATGTGCTTAACTCTTAAGAGAATAAATATGATTTATACTAACTTTTATGGCTAGAAGCCCAAGCGTAAAAGCACTTCCTTTCTCGACCTCATGCTCATACGGCATCTGTCCACCATCTCCTTCACTCCCAAGGGATGGCACTTGAAGATGCTTCACCAAAACTGGGACAGCACCACAGTCTACAACCACATTCACAATTTCCTCTGCAACACAAAAATCCTCAAATATCAAAACCCAACTTTCAGGCCCAAATTGATTGAAATAAACCAATTCAACTCTCTGCATGTACTTCCCAGGACATTCAGCACGCTATAAGAACTTTGACTAACATTTGTAATGTTCTAATACAGTACTTATCGTGCTGTTTTTGGATATCTAACTTGTATTTTTTAAGAAAAAAATTTTTGTTGAATAAATCCAGTAGAGTTTAACTTGGGAAATTAGTTGAATTAACTCCCGATAGACAGAAATGTACATGTAATTTGCTTATCCGCTAGAAACGAGATATTGAGTTACCGTTCTTAGCTAGCTCGGAGAGAACATGAATAGCACGCTTGGCAGAGGCACGATCTGCTTCCGTCGAAGAGAAAGTAGATTCGAGAATCTCCACCTGCGTCCGAACCTCAGGAGCGAGATCTTGATGAGCAGCATCATCATCATGAGAAAACGGAGAAGAAACTTTACGATCATCTTCAACATCTCCTTCGAGCTTTCTCTTCAAGCTTCTCCTCCCGGAACTCGAAGATTGTTTGCTCCGTTTTGCTTGGTTCTCCATGGAAGAGTGGATGGAGAGAGGAGTGGTGGTGATGGTGCGAGCAGTACAATGAGTGCGTGTGGTACCGTTTAGGGATATAAATGTTACACTCCTCTCTCCTCTATTTTACTTTGAGTTGAAAAAAAGTGACGGCGTTTAGATTTTTATTCTTATGTGGGTTGAGGGATTCGGCGTTTTAGGAAAAAACAAAAATTTGAACAGATTTTACTCTCTCCCGCCATTATTTCCTTTTGTTAGAGCGCGAGAATCTTTTCGGCGGCCCAAAAAGTCCAGAATACACAAACCCAAATCGGCTCCTTTGGGCTAACCAAGTCGTGGGCTAAAAACCTTTGACAAATTTTTGGCTGATACATGCAAATGTCAAAGGTATTCATTTACTTAATTTTTAGGAAAAATTACTTATATACACACATTAACTTACCTTATTCTCCATTTATCCCTATCTTTTTAAAATATTTCACAAATCTCTTATTTCTCCTAATTCCTAAAAATTTCGGATACATAAAATCCATCAGCCAAACCCACGTTTACCACTCCTCTTTTCACTCCTTTTATACTCCCTAAATTCACTCCACATTCTTAGCAGTTACAATTTTTAAATCAATTTGATTTTCAAAAAGATTTTCTCCCATCAATCTATTTCAAACGTTTGAATAGGTAGGGATTGTACTCCATTGCTGTCTTCTTCAAAAAAAAAAATTGTTCAGTTTTTGTTCTTGATACATATGGATTAGATTCCTTCATTTAGTAACTTTTTCAAATCGATTTCGATTCTTAATGTGAATCTCCAACAATTTAAAATTTCATTATTTTTAGTTGTTATTTACAATATGGATTGTCCTACACGTTAACGATACAAAATTTAGATAAAATTAAGTATCAGATTCATAAATGCATAAACACACAATATTATTTCTTCTCATTAGTTTTAGTTAGTTACTGATACATTTCGATACCTAACTAATGCAATGCAATTTATAACTTAAATGCTGATTCAATTATGTATTTACTTGATAACTTAGTTCTTGTTAGTTGCGTATTGATTTATGATGATACATTGAATAATTAGTTGTAGTTAGTTCCTAATTCATTCATGTATCTAATTGATAAATTAATTCTTACTTATTGTGATACATTTAAAGATACACTTTATTTAATTTTACATACTACTTTTTCACAACCTTATTGTATCAGATACATCATTTTTAACTAGAACATGATACATTATATAAAAATGTATCTGAACCATATTAAGTGGTACCATCTCCACAAACACAATCTCTGGTACATTGTTATAATATAGCTAATGATACATTATTTTAAAATGAAACATAATTTGTTACAAAAATGAACACAAGGTTCAAAATCTTAACATTTTAATTTATTGTATCAAAATTTCATCAGCTGATAGTAAATTGTAATGTTCTATCAAGGTAAAAGTGGAAAAAACAAAAAAACTGAAATCTATAATCTTAAAATAATGTATCGAAAACATAACAGTAGTCTTAAAAAAGAGTTTGTCAATCTTCTTTCAGAAAGAAAGTACAAGTTCTTCAATTGTGGCCTTCTTGTCCACAACGTCCACAACCTACGCACACTTGAAAGTTAGAGATACATCACATATCAATCAACCCAATTTAAGATACACAACAACCTAATGATAACTACCTCCAGATACACGATAGTTTATATATTGATACATACCTTCATATATTGATAAAGAAATTCATATATTGATACATAAAAAAAAAGTTTTTATATATCTAATACGTTATAATAACAACACACTGACTCACATCTAGAAAAATCCATTGCATACACATCAAACTATAATTGAATCAAGTTGAAATCAGTAATGTATCATGATTTATTTATGCATATCCAAATTCAAAAATCAAAAAAGAAATGCACATATGTGATACTTTATATTAACAGTACACATTAACTCACAGATCTGCAAACCCATAACATATACGTCAAAGCTTTAATGTATCAAGTTCTAACCAGTAATGTATCATGACTTATCGGTCAATAATATACAAATTCATGAATGAAAAAACAATGATTAAAGCACACAAATATGTGTTGCATACCTTTTGTTATAGATCTTTTAACTCAAAAATCGAAGTTATGGCAAATAAACATAACTAATTTTGCCCAAGCTAATTATAAAATAACAACTTTCAATTACCTTCATATTTGGGATCTGCCATCACACAATGGTAATAAACCACCAACACAAAAATAAAGATACCAAGAAAGCTGGCAAAGAAACCCAAACCTGATCGTCAATCATAGTGAGATTTGTGTAGAATTCGAAGAACCCACAAGCCACGATCTTCGGTTTTTTCTTCCTTCAAAAGTGTCAGTCAAAAATCAAAATATTCATTATGTATCTTATCAAATTTTAAACAAAAGTTTTGAATCCTACTTGATAGTTTCTTCATTGAAACAGGGACAAAGATGAACAGGAATTTTGAATTTTGAATTGATTTGTTATATTAGGATTTAGTTTCTCTGATTGACGCATTAAAGAGGAATTGAATAGCATAAATTATGGGATTTTAATATGATTTTCTGTTTTGTTTTCCTTTTTAAGCGCAACAGCCACATTTATAATATATCACAATTAATGTATCCAGACAGCCAATTATGTATCCGAATGACTAATATTTTAAGGGATTTTTGTAAAATAGAAAAAAATAGCGATAGAATGTAATTTAGGTTTTACACTATGGGATTTATGTAAGTTATACTAATTTTTATCCTTAATTTAAAGAATTGTGCAAATATAGTCCTTTAAAAAGTAGTAATTTTTATTGGGGTTTAGGGCATCTCCAACCCAATCCTTTATTTCACTCTCCAAATATAGAGTTCTCTATTTTTTCAGACAATTAACTCCAACCCAATTCTCTATTTTACTCTCTAAAAAAGAATATTTTTCTCTCTCCTCAATATTATAGTATTATTTATATTTCATTCTTATTTTCTTATTTCATAATATAAATCATTTCTTATTTTTACAAATAATCACTCTATAATCTTTACGTAATACAAAATTTTATTTTTTTTCAAATTTTTCATTAATATAAAATTATATTTTATTCTAAATTTCTAAATAACATAAATTGCAATAAATATTATATATAATACATATAACGAACAATTCAAATAAAAATGAACTCATTGATGAAATATAATTGCATCATAAATATTGTATTATCGTAAAATTTATTTTAAATTTTACATAAATACTCAACTTTTAAGACTATTAGGTTACTCTCATGAATAGGGGTGTGCATCGGTCGGATCGGTTTTATGTATTATCGGTTTTTGGTTTTTAAATATGTTAAACCAATAATATATTTTTTATCGGTTTTGGTCATTAACGGTTCGGTTTTTGGTTTAAGCAATAAGAAAATATTTATAAAACAAATGTATGATTTTTCTAATAAATTTGATGCGAAAACACAATAATGTAACTTTACAAATGCTCATAAAATATAAACAATAATAACAAAGATGAAAAGAACTATACAAACGTAACACAAAGAGAAATTAAGAGGAATATAGTTCTTACTTTAGATTTTAACGTTTTTTATAATGTGAAATTGTGAACTCAAAGCCATTGTGAAGTGTGAATTGAAGGATAAAGGACAAAGATAGTAACTACTAAGGTATTAAGATTAATATATAATATTTATGTACAAGTAAAAGTAGTAAATTACTAGTCTTAATGGGTTATTGGTTTACCCAATAACCTAATATTAAAAACCAATACCGAACCGATAACCCAATAATTGTTTTTATAAAACCATTAAAAAACCGTTAACCTAATAACCCAATAACAATAAATCAATAACACTTTTATCAGTTGGTTCGGTTTTTGCACACCCCTACTTAGGGGTGTTCACGGTTTGGTTTGGGTCGGTTATTGGTCAAAACCAAAGCCAAACCAACTTAATCGGTTTTAAAATTATCAAAACCAAACCAAACCAAACTAAATATAATATACATTTATCGGTTTGGTTGTTTTCGGTTTTGGTTTGGTTTGGTTCGGTTATTCGGTTATTAATCATACATAAAAATAAAAGAAACAATTCATTCAAAGCGTGAAAAATGTGACAACAATCCATTCAAAAAAAAAATAGTTAGAATGACTAGCATTACAGAATTTTCGATCATTGAATTTACTGAATATAACTTCAAAATTCACTATTTTGGCATAGAAGAAAGAGACAATGACATTTTCAGTCCCACAAAGAATTTCCATAGACACTTATATACATGAAATCAATAAGAAAAATGTTCTCACATTGGACATTTTCTTTTATAAGTAAATTATAAATAAATTTTGATGAAACGTATATAAAAATCTTTAAAATTGTTTATGAATATAATATATTATGTATGTATAATAATAAAATTTATGTATATAACTTGTTGGTTCGGTTCGGTATTTCTTCTATTTTTTTCGAACAAAACCATAACCAAACCAAATACTATCGGTTCTTAACAATCTAAAACCAAACCAAACCAAAACCCAAATTAAATCGGTTTGGTTTTGTTTTTCGGTTTGGATCGGTTTTTATCAAAACCATGAACACCCCTATCCCTACTCATGAATGTTCTATTAATGTATTACGGAGTTCAAAATAAACATTTTTTGTCCTTATTTTTATGTGTAGCTAAAAATTATTTAAATTAACAATTTCATGTTGTGTCCAATTATTTCGTGTACTAATTTACTTCCCCTATTCCATTTTGAACTATTGCATCAAATATTTGCATGCTCTTTAAAAAGTGTAGTTTAATAATTTATCATTATAACATAAAAATAGATTGTTTGAATTATCATGTAATTTTTGTGCATACTTCATAATGAAAAATAATTATAATCTAAATTACATATTTAAATGACAAAAAAAAAACTAAAAATTAAATTAGAAAAATTGTTAATTCGGGATGGAAGTAGTATACTTATCAATAATGTTTTAGATGTTATATTACTTAGATAATAATTACAAATATTAGAGACATAATTAATAATCTTATATAATATAAATAATATTAAAATAACTTTAAATTACATATTTAAAGTGACCATTTCTTTTAAAAAATAAAATAGAAAAATTATTAATTTGGGTTGAAGTTGTAACTTGTTGATAATATATTTTTAAATGTTATGTTACATTAGAAAATAATTACAAATGATAGTAATATAATAGAAATAATATTATAATAATCAAAAAGTAAAATAGAGAGGTGAATAGTAGTTTTCCAAATTTGGAGAACTACTATTCACTTCTCTATAATTGAAGAATAGAGAGTGAAATAGAGAGTGGTTGGAGAACCCATTCTCTATTTTACTCTCCACATATAGAGAATGGAGAGTAAAAGAGAGATGGTCTTAATATTTTGAAGTCATCTAAACGCTAATGTATTCTTGTAAGAATTAATAGAAGTTTTAGATGGTATTCTAAAAGGTTCATAAATGAAATGGTTATTTATGAAATAGTTATTTCAAGAGGAAAGAACCGGTGAAATCTTTCGCATTGTTTGGTTTGCAAACAAATTATATGGTGATTATAATTTCATGAACATTATGTGGAACAAAATATTTATCCATACACTGTAAGAGTGTTATATGTTGTATAACTAGGAGTATATCAGTCACATAAGTTGTATATCATATCGACTGTTGAATCACAATGTGAATCGTATATATGTTTGGTGATACTCTCAGTTAATCAAACTACAAGTATCAAGTTTTGTATACTGACATCGTACAAAGAATACTTACGCACTCAAGATCAGTTACAATGCAATCACATAAATCTATCATATAAGCATTGTGTAATTTCACCCAAAACCAATGTCGGGTATACTGGCAACTTGAATGATGGACAAATCGATTAATTGGGACTTATATAAGATTGTGCTTACTTCACAAAACTCTTGATATTAGTAGAATCCAGTAAAGACTAAACTACTTTATTCCTATTTGTATATGATAAGTGTAAATTAGAAAATTGAAAGATAGATCGTTTTGCTCGATTATATTTTGATTGGAATTAACATTTCTGTTTTTTTTTTTTTTTTTGCATTGAGTTGTTTCTAAAAGGTCGCAGTACTCTTTTTGAGTTAACCTATTAGTAAAATATATAAAGAATAACTCAGGGTGTGTTTGGTATTTTTCAATTTTCACATTTTGGTTGGGTAAATGTTTTGGAAAATGTTTTCTAAATCAACTTATTTTTCTCAAATTTAAGGAAAAATGACTTTCCTTAAAAAATTAAGGAAAACATTTTCCAAAACTTTGCTCCAACTTCAAATTAAGATTTTTTTTGTTGAAAAATAAATTTAGACCTTATTTTAAAAAAATATTTTTCAACTTCAATGTTTTTATTGTTTTACCCCACCCTCACCCCGCCAGCCCCCTACCACCCCCCTCCCGCCAGCCCCTAACCCCCCCCCCCCAAAAAAAATAAAAAATTAAAGTTTGTTTTTAAAAAATATTTCCAATTTCAAATTTTTATTTTCACTCCACCCTACCCCTACCCTCGATCCACCCCACCCTCCCCCAAAAAAAAATTAAGTTTATTCTTAAAAAATATTTTCAATTCAAAAATTATTTTCTACTCTCTAGTAAAAAAAAAAAAATCATTCATAAATCAAACACTAAAAAATATTTTCTACTCACCAACCAAACATGAGAAAAAAATCAAAAATCTACTTGTTTTTCTAGGAAAACATTTTCCTTCATACCAAACACACCCTTAAACTTCTTCGTCTTGCTTCTCACTACGAAAACAAAGTCCTCGTAATAACAAGAACCTAAAGGCACTCATTTCATGTCCTTTAATTATTACTAGTACTCATCTTCGCTGGTTCTAAGGGTGTTAAAAATATTATACATGTACTGATATAAAGTAAGATTTGACATATATATATAGTATAGTTTTTTTATGAAAGGTGTCCAGTTGAAATGTTATACACCCTGACAACATTGTAGCTCCGTCCCTGGGTTAAATGACATATATTTCTACATATTTAGAGAGTGTCAAATAAGTGAGTTAGGTTGAACTTGGGCCGATCAAAATGGATCGAACTAATAAATGACAAGTCATTAAAAATCTTTTAACAAAAAAAAAAAAGAATTACACATCATCTTGTTATAAAATATTATAGTGTGGATGTCCACTACACCAAGAAATTACTCTCACCCATTATCTCCATTACTTTCCTACATTATGAAGATAACCATAACCTCCAACTTTATGACCATTATTCTTGTAACCTTTAACTTCCATAACCTCTTTCATTATATTCATGTTAATGTCATGCTTATGACTAACCTTTTGTATGCCTCTGTGTTACACTATATATAGAGGCATAAGGGTTCATATTGTATACACTTGAAGATTTGGTGAACACTTGAAAGAAAGAAAGTTATCTTATATTGTTTCGTCTGTCTTCATCTTTATATTGTTCTTTTGTTCTTAAGTTTTACAATACGTTATCAGCACGAGTTGCTCATTCTCCGTCAAGAATCAATGGTAGGTATTTCTTGATTTTTATGAATTATCCTATTTAATTCATGATATTAATTCTTCGGTTGCAAGGTAAACTTCATATCCTATATATTATTTGTACTAACAAAGCTTGTTTTGTGGTTATTTTAAAATGGTTAGTAAATTATGATAATCTTCATAACAATATTGAGAAGGACTATTAAAAAAAAAAAAATTATTTTAACTTGGGACTTTTATACGGTTCCAACATGCTGTTTTAATTAATTAGTTTTGTTCATTTTTATTCAATTTTAAGTCAAATTCAGATTATATTTATGGTATTCAATATTTATTTTTTGGTAATGCATTTGGTTTATTAAGACATTGATTGAGGGTAAGACTGTGAATTCAAGTTTCACCGCACCAAGTGGGTAAGACATCGAGTAAAGTCTCGGTGCACCATGATAATAAGAAGTTGGGTTGAAGTCCCATTGATTTATTATCAAAGGCGTCTTTATATGGGTAAGACATTGGGTTGAAGTTCTAATGCACTCTAGTGATGATATGATGATGACTAACATAAAGTTGTATACTTTTGACTGTAAGTAATGAAATTTGCCCAATTAATTTGCTCCATTCTTTTATGTGAATGTGGTAGCAGTGCATAATATGTCTGAAAAATGACAAGTGGTTGAATGTATGAATATGAGTGTGGTAGAATTTTAATGATCATCATTGTTGTAATTAAAAGAAGAACATTATGGGTTATTAAGATGGTCCTTCATTGTTGATGCAACCCAATTTGAAATTTTTTGTAAATCCTCCATCAAAATAAAGGAATACAAAGTGGTAGTACATTTGGTACATTTGACCTCTTAAAGTGATGTTGAGGTGAGTCACATAAATTTGATAAATGCAAAGCATGACAATGAGTTTCTAATAAAAACTTATTGAGCATGCTCAAGTGGTTATGGTCCATTTCTTAAAGAAAATGTGACATATATTCTTATGGATAAGAACATGTTCATGTATTGTTGGATACATGTCACATCTCATCTGTACAGGAGTTAGAGAGATTGAAAAAACTATTTTGACATAAATAATTATTTTGGTCATATACTTTGAGTACATCACAAATATTGTGGTATATTTTATCATGAACTATTATAGGACAAAAGAAACAAATAATTATTTTCCATAAAGGTTGTGGTCATGACCAAAATAGGTATTATTGTGTGGCAACACAAATCTGTCATTGGTAGTCAAGAAATAAGTCCTGCAATAATAATTTTAACCACGACAATAAATATTTTCTCCTTGAAGGAGATGGTCACCATAAGAATGGTGTTGTGAAATTTGTGATATTACACAAAATTAATTGAGAGTTCCGAAAGGGCAAATTTGTTACTATCCGAAGGAATAAAATTGTTCATAATATTGGGGTTGTAGTAAGTCTCAAAAGAAACTTTTTAAGTTTCGGAGAAATCTAAAAGAAAAAATTATCATATTGAGACTATAAATTATGGGAAGATTTAATATCTTGAAATTACTACAACTGAAGTGGATTATAAATATTTACTTATAAGATTACCTATTTTTTCCTTTTGTTTGTTGTATACAAACATGGGCATGATGATGGAATCACATGCAAAAGTAAACTAGAAGTTTACTAGAATAAATATCAGTTGGCAAAATCGCTTGGCCATTCCGATTCAAATGTGATGCAAAAGAAATTGAGAATTCACGTGGCTATATGTTGAAGAAATAAAAGATTCTTCAAGAATTCTCTTTTGTTGCTTGTTCTCATGATAAAATGATCATTGTACCAGCTAAGGTTGTGATTGTATATCCTAAAATTATTTGGAACATATAAAAAGGTGAATATGGTCTCGTTCACCTGCCATGTAGACCGTTTACTATTATGATTTAATAGATGCATCTATGATATGGTCACATGTGCATTTGTGTCAACTTACAAATTGATTTTGTAAGGTTGTTGCTCGAATTATTAAATTAAGAGCACAGTTCCAAACTATAAAATTATGTTGATAATGTTGGTTGATTTAGCAGAAATTGTATGCCTCCAATTATAGCTAGACCATTGATTACGAGAACAAATCACTCAAATAAAATTTGGTATGAGATGAGTTTATTAAACATGTATGCATCAAGCCAACAAGGTTCTCCCATCACAATTGGTTTAGGGTCAGGAACCAAACAATCTACATCTAAAAATTTGGTGTGTGCTCATATGATTTTATTGCTCCACCACGCACAAAGACGGATCCCCAAATGAGGTTGGGGGTAAATGTTAGATTTTCTAACATTAGTGGAAGATATGTTTAGCAGCTAAAAATTATGTGTGGGGTGAATTATCTAGATCCTCGTTGAAAAAATGTGAACTTGAAATTCAAGAGATAATTCATTTGCAAAATATTGCAAATAATCTGCCAGATGTATTTACTGACCCAATATTTTAATCAAGCTGCAAATGCTTCAATACATAGTCCTTGAAGGACAAAGTTTATGGTACGCTAGAAGCGTGATAGACCAATCGATTCCAAATGTAACACTTCTTGAGGAAGGAGAAGAACGAATTATCAAAATGGTCATGATAATGAGGTAAGTGCTTTAAAAGAGCACTATGACATAACACTTAATAAAACCTTGACAAAGGTTCAGGTACCTGAAAATGATGAAAAATGAAAAGATCTTGACAAGTTATGTCGTATTGGAATCGATATCAAAATGACCTTCGACGGTATCTTTGATATGAAGTAGCACACAATGTTGTAAATGGTTACGAGGATCTTAAATTCAAATTTGTCATATAGTGTGGACAGATAAATGATTGGCACTAGATCAAGTATATTTTGTTTCACTATGAAAAGTGATGCTTTTGATCTTATAGTTCATGGATCAAAATATAATGTCAGTGTGGTACAAATAAATCATTGTGTGAAAGTATAACCGTAAGATATAAAGTGCAGTTTGTGCCTCGGGGCATAAAGGGTTTTCACAAAAATCTCGACATTATCAAATGGAGATATATTCTCCAGTGGTTGATGCAATGAGACTTGTTTCAGTCTGACAATAGATGAAATACTTGAATATGTATAATGAATGATTATTATGTCTAACTAGACGATGAAAGTTATATGAAAATCCTTGAAGGATCTAAAAGGTCTTAAAGCAATTCCATTGAGTACCCAATGGTTTTGAGACTGCTTAACACAGAGAAAAAAATATTTTTGATCTCATTTAAAATGTCATGTATTAGTGCAATTGGCACACTTACAGATTGTTGGTCATGCAAATGCTAGAAGATTATTTGATATGTATAATGAAAGTTATGTGAAAGGATTGTCATATTATCATTCAAGTTATGACAATAAACTAACAAAGCAAGTGACTCAACACATATATAGAAGATGTGTGATTTTCTTTCAGAAGAAAAGACGAGCTTCAATAAAACTGAATTGATCAATCCCCGAGTCAGAAATGATTTGATTATGTAAATGTAGAATATTTATTTGATTTGCGTAAAGCTCGGTCGCAAATGAACTATTTATTTACATATGGAGACATAACAATATTTTGGAAATTCAAAGAATCACATTAGTAACCACTTCTTCAAATCATGCAGAAATAATATTGATCTATGAATTAAGTTGAGCGTGCGTTTGGTTGGAATCATGATCTATCATATTCAAAAAATATGTGATTTTCTTTTGAAAAGGATATTCCAGCCATCATATACGAAAATAATATATAGCTCAATTGAAGGGAGGATACAATCAAAAGAGATCGGACAAAACATATTTCACCAAAAGTCTTTTTAACACATGATCTTCAACAAAATGGTGAGATAGACGTTCAAAGACCCATTCAAGTGATAATCTTGTAAACTTATTCACTAAGGATTGCCAACATCAATATTTGAGAAGTTGTGATATAAGATTGAAATGCTTCATCTCCCAGATATCAAGTAAAGTTTTTATCAGGGGGAGAAAAATGCGCGTTGTACTCTTTTCCTTAACCATGGTTTTATCCCAATTGGATTTTCTTGGTAAGGTTTTTAACGAGGCAACATTCAAAGCGTAATAAAAGATATGTGTACTCTTTTTCCTACACTAGGATTTTTTCCCACAGGGTTTTTTCCTAGTAAGGTTTTAACGAGACATATTATCTATGGATATGCATCCAAGGGGGAGTGTTATAAAATATTATAGTGTGGATGTCCACTACACCAAGAAGTTACTTTCACCCATTATCTCAATTACTTTCCTCCATTATGAAGATAACCATAACCTCCAACTTTATAACTATTATTTTTGTAACCTTTAACTTCCATAACGTCCTCCATTATATTCATGTTAATGCCATGTTTATGACTAACCTTTTGTATGCCTCTATGTTACACTATAAATAGAGGCATAAGAGTTCATATTGTATACACTTGAAGATTTGGTAAACACTAGAAAGAAAGAAAGGTATCTTATATTGTTCCTCTTGTCTTCATCTTTATATTGTTCTTTTGTTCTTAAGTTTTACAATACATCTTAACTTTTAGTTGCTTGAGATCATTATAAGATATTATACACTTTCAAATTCCGAATTCATCTCTAATTAACTAGCTAGTTACACTTTTTAGATGTAAAGTTGTATATACACTTTCAAATTCCGAATTGACCTCTAATTAACTCGCTACACTTTTTAAATGCAGAGTTTTATTATTGTTTTTTTTTTCATCAAATCCAACCACTTTGTATTAATTTATGAAAAACTAGGTAATCCAAATGTAGCCTGGCATCATTTGTTTGAATTGTTTATTTATTCACGTGTGAAACCTCTGGTAGCTCCTAGAAATGCATGCAGTGGAGACTTTGAATTCAGCTAAGTTCCTCAATTTCGTCACTCAATACAACAATAAAAGGGGTATATTACAATATCCTCCAAAAAGAATATATAATATGCTACGTGTAACTCCATTTTATTTTCCGTATCTAGAGGGGGTGCCGTGGGTTCACGTGAATCCATGCTCCCCTCTCTAGATCATATATAATAATGTTATATTTTTTAAAAAATATTTATATATAGTTGTGTGAACCCATGTTCAAAGTATCATATAATAATACGATGATGATTAGGTGCACCTTTCTAAGTGAGGATAGAAATTTAAATCTTATATTTATCTTGTCTTTTTGAGTAACACCACTCCAAGTGGTTATCGGTGACATTTTTGACGTTTCAACTAATTTTTCTTTTATATTTTTGCCTTTAATCTTTCAAAATTTTCAAGTGTCTTACATTGAAAATTCCTAAACACTATAATTTTTTTATATAATTAAATCAAATGTGTATATTAAAGTTTAAAACTAATAGTATTATATATTTTGGATCTATAATTTTTAAAATTTAATGATTCATATTTACAACCTAAAAGTCAAATGATCAAAGTTATATTTAAGATACATTTCTACGTAATCATGCACCCATCTAACCGAAATTTTAAATACGCCTCTCTTTTCCTAAGATCAAGAACAACAGAATATGTAATTTGTCTCTGCATGTATGCCAAGCGGTTCTCTATAAAACTGTGAATTCAGCAAAGTTTCCTAATTTCGTAAACCCATGACTTGGACAATATCAAGAAACCCCACAAACAAAATTAATTAAGAATTTTCGACATAAATAATACATTATTTACTGCAATTAACAAAAATAATACAATATTTTTAAGATTTACATATATAGATTAAACATATTTGATAGTCACGTTTTATAGTAACATCTCTCCGAAAAAATCTAACGGCAAAATTGCTGATTGATGGAGTAGAGGAGCGAATTTTCTCTTTCCTCATCGTCACTTTCTGTGGACCCAAATAATTGTCATTTCTTCCATTGTCTTTTCTCTTTCTATAAATCTTCTCTTCTCTCTATAAAAAATGGTGAAAGGTCCTTACAATTTTTTTTGGAAAGGTGGCTGAAATATTTTGTTGAATTATTTTTGTATTTTAATTGATGATTTCGAAATCTTTCTATTACAAATGAATGCTTTGCTAACTGTAATTATAGGAGGTTGTTCTCTCCGGTACTGTAGATCTTAACAAAAATAATTTTCATTTGATTTCCGTGCAGATCTTAACAATAACTACTTTAAATAATGCATTATTTTAAGATCTGAATTTTCAAAACCTCTATCTGCATCTAAAAAATGCAGTACATTGCACTTAGGGGTCGTTTGGTAGGCCGCATTAAAATAAATAATTCATGTATCATGTATGGTATTATTTAGTACTATGTTTGGTAGGAATTTGGCCCTATGTATAACTAATCCATGGATTAGTTATACCTCCTACATGGTATTATAGGGTGTATTACTAATACCTTTCATTTGGAGGTATTAGTAATACATTGGATATAATACCATGTGATAAGTCTATATAAAGACAAAAATATCCCTCAAATCATTTTAATTATTTTATTTATTTTATGTTTTATATTTGTACTAGTAAATTTATTTAAATAAATTAACTTACAAATTATTTAGAGAAAGTTGTTTGTTACTACCTAAATCCAATACAGATTAATACAATATTTGAAATGTGAGTTGCTTAACATTAACTAATTAAAAGGGTAATATTTGTGTGGTTTCTAATTATTTGTATTTGAACAATTTATAAAATTGCATACATATTAAAACTACAACTTGCAATTTTTATGTGTAAATGTAGATGATTTATTTAGTTTTACTATCGTTTACGTCTTTCAATTTTAAAAGTTGATAGTTTATCTTTTTTTTTTAATTGAAAATTGACATTTTGTAAGTAATCAATTTACTAAGATGACAATTATTTATCCTCAAATAATTTAAGTGAAAAAAAAAGGCAAACATGACAACAAAATTGTTCTTCTCATAGCTAGTTAGAAGGCCATAAAAAAATAATATTGTTCGACAATTATTTATCTTAACCTAATTACATAATAATTCAGGGGTATAATTGGGAAGGAGTTTTTTATAAAGTTTTAACCCAATTCCAAAATGGAATTGGAACCAATGAACCAAACACTTGATAAACCCTACATTACTAATCCCTGCACTATTAATTCCTGCTACACTAAGCTTTTAACATTGTATATCAATAATAGTGTAACAAAAATTACACTATTAATGTTACTATAATTTAACACGTTGTAGTAGTCAATCATCCAAAAGAAGGGGTAATGATCAATGATGCATGTCAGTCAGTCAGTCAGTTTTATCATAGAAATGAAGATTTGTACTGAAGCAACAAAAAAAGAATCAACGGCCATTCTGAGAACGGGTCGTCAATCACATGCATGTCCAGTCTATTTTTTCAAGGATATGTTATATAATTCTATAGTTATCTTTAATTGGATGGTTGAAGAAGTCCTACGCTTTGCCCCCAAAATCTGCTACGTCCTCGAACAATATAACAAATGTAGCCAATGGAGTAATAATTAAGCATTCCTAGATTATACTTGTCGAATATATATGGAGTAATTTTCCTAGATAGTCATTCATATTTTAGAAATTACCTAGTAATATCACTTATGTTTGTTTTAGGACTACAATATCATTCAACTTTGCATGTTTTCCTCAAAATATACTTACAAAGAAAAAACATTATTCTCTCCTATTGAGATGCCATGTCACATTATTCATTTTTTTTAAAAAAAATTAATATTTTAAAATAACTCATATGTTATATTCAGTAAAAAAAACAAAAAATTCTTGATTATTTATCATTTTTAATTTTTTACTTTAGCATATTAAAAGATAAACATTTTTTATTCTATTATTACATTTAACATTAATTATTTTTCTAAAATCATTTCTCAATTCATTCATTTATTAATTTCTTAAAGAATATGCAAAGTGCACAGTTTTAATGGAATGACATATCATATTATTATTATTTTAATAATTTTTTTAACTGGGAAATTTAGTTTCTACTCCTTCCGTCCATCTTTACATCTTTAGTTGTTTAGTATTAATTTGACATATTTCTTAAGGAATAATAAAGATAATTTTTTTATATCAATCTTTGAAAATAATATATTTTATATTTTAAAAAATGCATTGGCAAATGACTATAATTAATAATAACAATGAATTAGGAATTAAGTAATAAATTAAGATTTGATTTTCTAAAATAAACAAGTAACAAATGAATAATTATTTATAGAATTATAGTGTAATGAATAAATAAAAATGGACAGAGAGAATAGTTGGTAGAAAAAAATCCATAAAAAGAGTTAGTTGATATAATACTTTTGATTTTTTTTGAGTACGTGAAAATTGTTCTCTAACATTACTTTTTTTTTCTTTTTTTTCGTTCACTTTTACTTGTTTTTATTGTTCACCCTGCGCATTCTATAACAACTTAAAGAATGAATGATTTGAAAAATGATTTAGAATAAATAATTAGTGTATCATAATAACAGAAAATAAATATGAGTTTGTTTAAAAATGTTCACTTTGCGTTATGTAATTACTTTTTTTACCGATTATATCATATAGCTTGATTTACAAAGTTGTTTTTAGTAAAAAGGGAATAATATGACATGGCATTCATTAGAAGAGAGAAAGACGTCTTTTTGTGTCAAATATATTTTGAGGAAAATATGCAAAGTTGAATGATATTATAATCCTAAAACAAACAAAAGTGATATTATTAGGTAATTTCTCAAACATGGGTGACTAACTTGAGAAATTACTCAATATATATGATAGGCATAAACAACATGAAAATCCATATGAAATGGAAGGGATGGGACATGCATTTATTGGCGACAAATTAAATATGGAGCAAATCATTTAAGACCATCAAGGGCAAGGGCAACACACATTCCCACACAAACGGCCGGCAAGGGGGCAACAGTACACATGTCATGTCTCCATGCACACGTGTGGTGTGGTGTGTAATACATTCTCTTTTATTTGAAAAAATCTTGACACATGACATTTCACATGGATAAAATATTTCACCTTAACAAAAGTAACACTTACACCATGGTGTATGTAATACAATCTCTCTTTCATTTAAAAAAATTGTCACGTACATCACACTCTCAATAGTTTATGTATGAAACTAAAAAGAAAATGTAGTAAATTTTAGATGTGTTTTTTCACTTATCTCTTATTTAATAGTATAAAGGTTCATGTCAAGAAGAAGTAATACTCTCTTGATTTGTTAAAATGGACAAGAAAGACGAAACATTTATTTTTAGTATAGGGATCAAGTAAAATGAAATGAAGAGAATACAAAATTTTCAATATGAGAATTCAAAATCAAATATAAAAAATAAATACTAAAGCTAAAAAAAGTTACGATATATAAACAACCTAATTTTTCAGCAGAGGCAGAAAGAATCCCCTTAACTCTTCTACATACCTCTGCACCCCTAATATGGAGTAATAAATAGAGAAGTTTTTCAGGTGGTAAATATATGAGATTGGATAAGATCTTGTCCCCTTGGAACTTTATGTCTTAGCTCCGTTGCCTTCATGATTCTACTACAGAAAAACGACGAACAATGCCACTCTTCTGCCCTTTTTGATTTATTCGCATTCATATTTTTATATTTTACACAACCATAAGTCTAAAAACCGTAAAAAAAATTGTTCCAATAAACTTAAATCTTCTTAAAGAGAGTGAAATATTTAAATTTTTAAAATATTTTTATGGGAAAAACGTCTGAAATATATCCAAAATTTGACCGAAATTGTTGTAACAATACCGAACTTTGGAAATGACCTTTTACCTCTGCACTATTTAATGGTGTATTTTAAAGGTATATATATATATATATATATGTGCCGACATCATCAATATTGCATCATTATAAATAATAATGTGTCCACATGGGCACATATATATATACCTTTAAAATACACTATTAAATAGTGGAGGAGTAAAAGATCCTCCATAAAGTTTGATATCGTAACAACAATTTCAACCAAATTTGATGTATTTTTCAGACCCTTTTCCCTATTTTTATTTTTCTTCATCCTTAGCTTTTTTTAAACTATAATTGTAATTCCATAAATAACCTAGACAACTATACTAATGTTTAAGAAGAGGAAAAAAAACTCTAATACTGGTTAATGTGCCAGGAGAACTTTGTGAATGACGTAAATAACAGTCTTCTAATCAAGAAGAGTCTTCTTGATAAGTGATCTCAACAAATTATCGAACACTAAACATTCTTCCCCAATTATTATATATGTAATCCTCAATTTTGAGGACAATTTCACTGTTCAAAGGATTATCTCGAGATAAATTCACATATGGTCCCCCTTGACCAGTAGTATTCACTAATATATCGTTAAAGTTGTTATTATTATTTTTGTCAAAGTAGTTGAATTTAATCCACTACCACAATAATTAAAACCACCAAACTTTATCGAGCATATAACAGTACGTACAGATACGAAATTCATCTATGTCATATTAAAATATAATAATAATAATACAGTGTATATGTCTCATTCTTCGATAACGCTTCCTATGGATAAAATTTGTACTCAAGAATCGAATTTAAAACCTCTAATTTAATGAAATTCGTACTCAAAATTTAAATTCAAAATCTCTAATTTAATAAAAATTGTACTATATTCGAATCCAAAACCTCTAATTTAAGCAGAAACAGCCGCATATTTTTAGTGATGCACAGGATCTTTTCGATTGATACACGTTGATAAATTATCGTAATAAATTGGCAGAACAACTACTGTAATTTTGAGGGGATCCAATGAGTAAAAACAAAAGAATCGACAGAAGAAAAGTTAGAAATGATGGTTAAATCTATTAATTGAATAATATATATTTTAGCTACTATGCCTGTACATGTCAGGAATCTCCCAACAAATAATAAATACTTCTTGTTAGTATTGTACATTCTTGTTTTGATACTTATTACTTTGGCATTTGCCCTTGTCATTTCTTTAAATTTCTTCTTTTTCCTTATATTAGCAAGATGAGTACGAACTAAAGATACTACTAATTACTCTTAACTATGTTACTGTAAACTTGTAGGTTAATGACTAATATTATACGATGTATTTTCATCATATTGATATATAAAAAGTTGGAATTTATAGTAATTTTCGTATAGTTTTTGAATATCTAATTTTTTTATTTAAATTATTGAAGAAATGCAATCTAATTTAACTTTGAAAATTAATCAAATTAACTTTCGAAAAGCGTAACATGACAATTTAAAATGGGAAGTGCTAAATGGCCAAAAAATTTGGCCATAAATTTTTTTAAAAAACTAATAATTTTTCTATTTTTTAGTTAAAATGTATTAAAATTAAAAGAGTAAAAATATTTAAAAAAGTAAAATAACATAGATAAAATATAGAGGGAGTATTATATGGACAACTACTTTTAATTATTGAAAGTTGTGCAACTAGAGAAGTAGGTCTGCTTTCTCTTTTAGGTTAATAATTTAGAGTCTTACTAATTGTAGTGCTATGATATTAATTGGTATGTTTTCATCATATTATTGATTTGCACTCTTGGATTTGTTGTGTTTAAGGTTTTATGGTATTAATTTCGCTACGTTAATATGTATATTTTATTTATATGTACGTATTTTGATATTTAAAAGTCTAACATGTATATACCCACACAACGAAAAGGCCCACCTTTTTTTTTGTCTGATTTAGTGATCAGTATCTACATTGGAGCCCGACAATTTCGGATCATGTTGTGTAGGGACCATTTGGAGGGTAGTGCTTCCTATTAAGAATTTTTTCATGCTCAAACTCGAAATCTCTGATTAAGGGAAAAACAACCCCATTCTCTGAAGCACATCCTCTTGATGGTTAAAAAAGCCCATCTATTACTAGTATCTGGCATTAAAAGAGTATAACTATATTCTTACTGGTCTTACCTTATTGGGCGTGTAGGTGTATTCATAATTAATTTCCAAAAAGAATATGTAATTAATTTCTACGTACCACAACTAATTCATACGGAAGATGGACAATAAGTCAACTGCATAAATATTTGACAACTTCCCACCTCAACCCTTTCCTTCCAAAAGAAAGGCAAAGTTATAGAGTATATAAATAAGGTAGGAAGAATTATATATATATACATGGATGTTTAAAGTTATACTCTACGTCTTATATTAATTATCCACTTTCTCTTTATATGTTTCTTAAAAAATCATAAATTAGAGGATATAATTAATATGAGACATAGTGAGTATATACACCATATGTCATTAATGTTAACAAAATATGGGACATAGTGAGTATATACACCATATGTCATTAATGTTAACAAAATTAATGTGTAACTCCGTCATGGTGTGTAGTACTTCCTTCATTTCAAATTAATTGAATTGTTGAGATATTTTTTATTTTTCAAATCAAATTAATTGTTTAATTTTCAAAACTACTTTTAAAATGCTCTTCCAATTTTATCGTTCATTAGTTAGCATTTGAATTAGTTATTAATTAATGTTCACTATTTTAATCATAAATTTGACAATAATTAATAAGGGAAAAAATGGAAAGTTATGCCTAATTTATGTCTTAATCTTCTTTTCTTAAAGGGTGTGAAACACCTCAATAAATTAATTAATTTGAAATGGAGGAAGTAGTAAACTGTCTTATTTTCAAAATTATGAATTTCTTATTTTAAGTGTGGATGTGTTTGGATGACCAAACAAAGCTTATGCTACTGTTTGATTTTATAATAGCGTTTTGCTAGTTTTGCAGTTTGTGGTAGAAAGTCAAAAACAAATCAATGTCATACAAATTAAATCCCTTCTGAAGCTGTCGCACGCTGACAAAGTAACGTTAAAAGAAGTTTCGTATACGTTTGTACATAAATGTCTCCAAACAGAATTAAGTGCAGTTTGACTGCTTTTTAGTAAATTACTTTTTACTACTTTATCTTTTCAGGTTATTAACTTACTAATGCTACCTTCTTAAGTATTCTCATAAAGTATAAAGTTACTTACAATCTCACATAACATTATGCAAAACTTAAGAGATGCATATATAGTACTTAGAGGCAGCATAAAGACTTCAAGTGCCAATAATTGCGGTTAAACCCATAGCTGGACATATTTTATTATATATGCTAGTTAATAATATATGTAGTCTGATTTCCTCGAGCGCAATTACACACTCATACTATATGGGAGTCCTATTACCTCCTTGGACTATTTTAAAGTGTAGTTATTTGCTCCCTAAATGTTGATGTGGCAAAGAAGGTGTAGTTCACCCTCTTTGGGAGAGTGAGAGATAAAAAGATGATTAAAATATTAATTTTATAAATATTTAATTTATTTCATATTAATATTCTATTTTTTTAGAAAAAGAAATTATGTTTCCTTTTATTTTTTTTACCTTCTTTATCTTTTGCCTTCAATGTTCATAAGATCCATAGACACCGGCGGGCTCACCTCGACCATCAGGTCATCGCCCTCATCAACTTTTCATCACTAAGCTAATTCATATCTTCAAATCACATATTTTTCATCACATCTCCACTTTTCATCACTTTGAAAATTTGTTGGTAGCTCAAAATTCAAAATTCAAAAAAAAAAAAATCAAAATCAAAATTGAAAGTTAGAAAATCGAACTTTAGACTAGTCATTAATGGAAGAGTTCACTAAGTAATAGATTCAACTAATGGAGAAGAATTCATCATTGGGTGACAAACCCTTTAATGAAGAAGACCCATTTATTGAAATTGTTGTAAACATTAATCAGTGATAAAGTTTTTCGTCTGTCTCTAGCTTTAGAGAACGAGATTTCCTGGTGTTTAGAATTTCGGTGAAGGTCGAAGATGCGGTAGTCATGGCATCCTCGTCGTCAAATTTGCAGAAGCTTCAAAGAAAAAGAAATGGAGGAATGGAAAAGAAAGAGAAAAGGAGAAGATGAAAACATATAAAAAAAGAGTAAAATATAAAAGAATAATTAACTTTTTTATATAAAAAAAGGGTAATATTACATAGCAGCGCGTATTGATTACTACCTAATGCGAATCTGGGCGTGAGTTTGTAGGGGGCTAGATATTTTACTTTTAAAAGGTTAAGAGGAGTGATAGGATCCCGTGAAGAATAAGTGTATAGTTGAAAATTCGGCAATAGCTTGGGTTTTTTTTTTTGGCCATTTTCTCTTTTATTAATTAATTCTACTTTGGTAAAATTCCTGCGTGACAATAGAAGAATAGCTTTGCCTTAATTAATTAATGTATTAGCGAGATTTTAGGCAACTATAATAGTAATAAGTTGACAGAAAGAAAAAATAACCATGTGCGTGCAAATGTGCAATTTTAATTAATGCCATCAGCTGTACGTAATAGTTAGCGCATCAGAATATAAGTTTAAAATACTTAACTTCAGGACATGTTAGTAATGTTTTAGTACAACGCGTATATTTTTTTGTTAGTTGATACATAGTTGCATTTTATTTATAATTCCTGCAAACATATATATATATATATACCCTCATTTGATACGATCCATTAAGACAAAAGAGAGTTTATGTAAAATATTACAGTAGTCAGTAGACACTAAGCTAGTACTCTATTATTAAAATGCGACCACTAATATTCTACTCGAACATCAAGATGATTAAGACGTAACACGACAAAGGTTTTACACTAATCTCGAGTCTAGCACTAAACAGAAGGGACAAAAAGTGAATTATCAAACAAATAAGAAGACAATGAAAATGACTTAACGTCCGTTTATGAGGGGGTTCACGTTAGTTTCCTTGCAAGGACTTAGCGGCAAACTACTCTTCACAAGCCGCTGTACGAAGCTTCCGATTCGTTGTCTGTTAGTTTCCGTCAATAACCGCTTACCGCCAAAAGGCAACGACTCTACCACTCTTTCTTCCAACACCTCCTCCTCTCTCGGTCTCGGCCCCACTCCTCCACTTGTGTAGCCGTTAGCCTGTGCATAAACGCCACTCCGTTAACAGCACTGACTCTAATTACCAAATTAGTTATCCAGCTAAACTACTATTTGTGTTGTTATTTTAGACAAATTTAACATTGCTAAACTCTTTATTATTAACAATGCCAATGATGGATTAGTGTCTAGTTAATAAAAAAGATATGAGTAATTTATTTAAGTGATCAAATACTCAAAAAGAGTGAAAATCTCACTAGATAAAATTACCTGAATTCTGACGTAGTCATTAGGATTCCAGCAGAACGCATTGCCGAGAATTTGATCAACGGTTTCAGATACGCCGTCGACAACGATACATACGACGGAAGATGGATAGCAGTAGCCGTCATTACGGAGTTTCATGTTTGACTGGGGACTTAACGGGCCGTTACCTAGAGAGAGAACCAACAGGTCATCAACGCTAGTCACCGAAGGAAAATCTCGTTTGTTGTGTAAAACATGAGTTACCGCGGCGGCGGCTGGGTTGTTCATCACGAGACCGCCGTCTACGGCGGAGCAAGAGGTTTTTCCGTCGACAGAATTTAGCTGAAACGGCTTAAACATTGACGGATTTGCTGACGTGGCGCGGCAAACTTTCCAGAGCTCGAAATCAAAGCTAGTAGACTCCGTCGCATCAGCTCGGGAGAAAACGAAGGGAGCTGAGCTGTTGAGGTCAAAGCAAGGAACAAGTATAGGCTTACACGTGTCCCTTAGCGTCAACACTTTCCCGTCCTCTCTTCTGAAAGCTTCCTTCAATACCTTATCCATACTCTTCCCTGAATACCTCCTTTTCCGGGGAAAAACACCGACGTTCTTCGCCTTAAACAGCCGTGTCTGGTTTACGGTTACGAATTTCACAGCATCCTTCGCCGTGAATATCGGACGTCCATCGCCTCCGTCAGCAACAAGCATTGCGGCAAAAACCGCTCCAATGCCGGTACCGGCGATAATGTCAAAGTAGTCCGAAACTCGAGCGTGAGGATCTCCGGTTTTGGAACAGATCTGGTCTTCTAGATGAATCAACCCAGCACCGCAAACAATGCCGGTTGTTCCACCACCGTCAATGGTGAGAATACGTGTTTTCTTCTGTTCGTACTGGTACAACCATTTCTGCTCGAGTTTAGAGAAGATCTCCATCGTCACCTTATCAAGCTCCATTTCAGATACAGTAAATCAACAGTACTACCAAAACGGCAAAACTAGTTTCTATTGATTATCAAGGCTATGGGAAAAAGTAAAAATGGAGTGTGGATAACAAAGAATAGCTGCCAGATGGATATAGATGTAGGGGCTGGCTGTACTCTATGCAGAAATAGTAATGGAGAAATCCGTGAAAGGTACAACAAGAAAAAGCTCACTATTTCGTTTGAAGAGGCATTTATGATGGGGAGTTGTATATGTATGAATTCCACTTACTTGAAATAGTAGTAACAGTTTTAGTGCAGTGTGTGCTTCCTCTCTGAAAGTGGAAAGTGGAAACAAGAGAAGTAGTAGTTGTAGGGAAGCAGTACTAGAGGCTCAACATATATGCTGTATTCCATTTTTCTTTCTATTTATTTATTTATTTTTGCAATAGACCAAAAATAATGACACAGGAAATGCAGCATTGAAAGAAACTTTAAATACATGTAGTTGAAACTCCGCCATGGTAAATATAAATTTAATTTTAAAATACTCAAAGTGTTTTACTAGCTTATCTTTAATTAAATACCTTGACTGAATAAACATTTTTTTAATGATGTAAAATTTCATGTGTTAAAGCTTGGATAATTATGGAAGTAAATATTAATTCTTCTTGGTTATATAAAATACCATGTGTTTTTGAAACAAAGTAAAAATGTAAAACATCATAACTTATTTTGAAATGGAGAAAGTATTTAATGAGGTTAGAACGAGTGCTGATTAATCATAATTAAATTCTACTTTTTCCGTTTTAAAAGAAGTGTTTATTTTACGTCAATTGAAAAAAACAATAATAATAAATTATTCTATTCACTAGATATTTCTTGAGATTTGAACACTATTAAAAAATAAATATTTTTTTAATTAATATAAAGACCTCATTGGAGAAAATATTGTTTTTATCTTGAATTTCCAAACCTCAGTGGATAAATTTTTACCTCATAATTATTTGTAAATTTTAAATTGTAAAATCGATTTTTTAATAATAAAAGAGTAAATTTCTTTAGGTCTTCAAAATTCAAGACCTCATAATTAGGAAGTCTAGTGTACCTAAAATATTTTCATTTTAAACTTCGTACTCAATTAAAGTATGTTATCGATAATAAAACGGCAGAGTAACTCTATAAAGGATTACCGATTATGGTTGTACTCAATTAAAATAAGTTATCAATAATAAATGGCTGAGTAACTCTATAAAGGATTACCGATTATGAGAAGAGAGATTATCTTTTATACGTGACATGTTTAAGATTATAAAATTAAATAATATTTTGATATATTTTTTATTTAATTATCATAATAAAACTCTAAAACTCTTTTTACTTTATTAAACGATATTCAAGTTAAAATAGGACAAATAAATTTAAATGAGGGAGTATTACTATTTTTATTCACAAATCAGTAAATTTTAACTATAATTACAATGTGGATGCGTCAAAATTATTTATTTGTCCCTATATATATACTTCTTACAATTGTGAGTAGCATAGTCAGCTAATTTGCTATTTTTAAATACAATAAAACAAAAAGTTTTGTGCATGCCTACCGTTCAGGGTCATGTTTTAACAGTACATTGGACCCTCTAGACATTTTAAATTTATAATGTTGGGATTCTTGATTTCTAGTCTAACTCCTACCAAACTCACTTTTAATGTGTAAATACGCGGATTTAAAATTCTAATTTTTATTTATCTTAAATACATTGAATGGACGGTTCATTTTATTCTACGAGTCATAACATATGATTCGTTATCTAGCGTTTTTCATTACATATATATAGTGTTTGCGTCGAAATTATTGAATTCAACTAAACCTTATTTTAAACAATAGATTTGTCTCAACCTCGAATGTTAAATTAATTATATAATGTTCCTATTATTAGATCAGCTTAAATGGAGGGACAAAATAGTAATCGGTTCTAGCGTTTTATAAGTCTAATGATATTCCGAAACCATAAAATGTAAATCTTGGATCAGTCTCTACTGATGGGAAGACAAAGAAGAAGACGTGTGTTAATTTCTGTTTATCTGTGTTATATATATGGGATCACGAGATTTTGGATTATAGTTATCTTAGTCAAAAAATTGCATGTTTTCTGGAAAATTATGGGTTGGTAAAATGGACCTTGACGCACTGATTAAAAAAAATAGGAATAAATGGATAATTAATTGATCGAAATTTGATGTGGATTTCTTGAACTCAACTTGTTTTTTTTTCTGGAATAAATTCTAATCTGATCTGTTTCAATCTACACAAGACTAAAGTTACTTTACTCAATAGATCTTTGCCTATATATATGGCTCGCCTTAAATCTATTTGTCTTCCGTAAGAAAAAAAAATAATGTTGTTTTTCTTTGACGATAACAACACAAAATATGATTTGACGAATAAGTTTTTAGCTGTTATTAATGGTTATAGCCTACACATAACTAATTTATATATTTGTACAAATGTACTTTTTCAATGGAGAAAAAAAGATTTGAATTATGGTGGTGATATTCAAATATACACAACGATGCTTATTAGTAATAGTACTAAAACAAATAAGAGTAGTTACTTATTATAATAGTCCAGTAGGAAAGAGATAATAATTGAGAACATTGTCACAAGTAGAAATTTTGTTAAGAGTTCGCTGTCCTAATCAGTGCTATTTGGTTAATTAAGACTCTCGCTGTACATTTCCCTTTGAAAAGCTTCAACCGGAAATTGACAATGGCCTGGGAAACCACAGCACAGATATAGAAATTGTGTCATTATATTGCCGGTGGAGTAAGTAGTTAATGGATCACTTGCACCACGTTGTGGAGTTGTTGATTGTACTTGAAAACTACAACACCAATTGAAGTTAAATCATCGTAGTATACGATAGACTAACTGATAAGAAAATAGACCTTTAGCTTAATCCCTAAAATTTGATATACAACTTTAGTAAATACTACAGTACTATTCAGGGAACAATTTACCATAATAAGAAAGTGGATCTTCGGCTGATCTCAATCAAAACTAGCTAGCTCAGAAGGTAAGAATTGTCGAGAGATCGACAACATTTAAGCCAATTTACTATACACTGATTGAATATAATTGTGAAGCACTTGATGCATGTTCTCATACTATATATATCCCATATGAATTATGATCGACTAGTCGGACTTACGAAGAGTGTGGAAAGTTTTAGTAGAAGCCCACATATATATGAAACAACACCATGACTTGACCTCCAAAATTGAAAAAGAAGAGATGTAAACAACTTAATGGACCATGATGTTTGAGTGAATTGGCCAAAATATGAGGTTTAAAATTACAATTATTTACTATTACTGAAATATTAGTGCGTTCCCTTTTTCCTTTATTACTCCTTGGACTTGGGCCATTTTTGGTGGAGATCCACTTCACTACTCTAATGGTCTGGGCCTGTCAACTCCAAATCACCATTTGTAATTAACAAAAAATTATTTATTTACATCATATCTATAACGAACAAATACTCTCTTAATTACTCTAATATTTTTCGATCAATATTTCCTCAACATAAAAAGGTACAAAACTTCCTTCAAGACTACAAGCTAAGGAATCGAATTATTTCTTGAGAAAAATAACATAACTGTTAAACTAGGTCTTAGGCCTAACTCACACCCCAAAAGCTAGCTCAAAGGAAGGAGGATTGCCCAAGCCTTATAAGGAGTTCACCCATCTCATTAACCACCGATGTGGGACTTTTGTCATTCTTTAACAATAACTAAGCAGAGCAATGTATGAAACGTACATTAAATGAACGTTGAGCCTCACTAAAATGAGAATTGTTACAAAGCCATATAAGGATATCTCACATGCAAGTGATAAGGCATGACGTAACTTGCGCCATAAAAGTCTAGGCTTACCAACTAGAGCATAACAACAGGTAAATTAACAAGGTTGATTTACGCAAATATATATATATATATATCTTTTTAAGAGTGCCATTTAGATTGTGTTTCTATTTTAAAAAATTGTGCAAATATACAGCTCCGGACCAGACACAACATTAGCTTGTCGTCTAGCTTGTAAAATTTTAGAATGATGAGCATAACGTTTCTTACTACATTTTTTATTTAAAATCATGGTCTAAAAGGTTCACAAATCACATAAGAGTACAAAATTAAAGGAGGATCATTCACTAAATAATTGTCCTAAAAAAAACAAATGACAAAAAATTTCCAAATAATTTTTTTTTTATATGGATCCCGTGTACATTATGTAAAGAAATAAAAAACTTAGACGTAACTCAACCTCAGAAATTGAACTGATTATATATCATCCACAACTATCTAGGAAAACCAATTCCACATTTCATAATGTTCGTTAGACAACAAATCAATGTAGATATGTTTTATAGTCGATTAGATGCTATCACAAAATAAGCCTCCTTGCATGAGTCATGATACATAAACAAACACGTACAAGTTATACTAATAGTGATAACTCCATGAATGGAGATTAGACCTTGGAGAATTTACAGAGCATTTGAGAGAAGAAGAAGGAAGAAGATTGTATTAATGTCTTGATTCAGTGAATCTGTACATACATGCTTATATATACTACTCTTACTATGAATGAATACAAAATATCTCTAACAAACACTGTAACTAACTATTGCCATGTCATCAGCTGGTAACTAACTCTTGGAATCTTCTAACTAACATAAGCTTTGTTATTTCTGCATTTGCTAACACTCCCCCTCAAGCTTATGGTTGAAATATATTTTTCATTCCAAGATTGCTTAGTAG
>JAJOOR010003134.1:0-21707 GCA_036250505.1 Solanum acaule | reverse complement strand
AATACATAATCTAATTTTAATTTCTTTTAATATTTAGTCATGTAACTAATACTTATTAAACTTATTTTAGCATGATTTAGTACTTTTAAATTATGATCGTTTTCATTATGACTTGTTAATTTGCAATATTTGTTTTACGCGATTTCATTATTATTATTTTTGTTGGATATTTTAGTGTCATTACTCATATCATATTTTGTATTATTTTCTTAAGAAACACCTTAGATAGTTGTATTTTGGTAGGACTAAAGAAATATTTGAAGTACAAGTAAATTATATATTTGTATGAATACTTTACCGGAAAAACCCGAAAAAACCCAAAAAAAAACCGAAAAAACCCGAGGTTGAAAAACCCGAGTTTAATTGGTTTGGTTTGGTTTATAAATTTAAAAATCCGACACAAATGATTTGGTTTGATATTAGAAAAACTCGAACCAACCCGGCCATGTACACCCCTAGTTTCAACAAGGTTTGTATATGGAAAAATTCTTATTTAAATGGATGAATAATTGATATATGCACATAAAAATTCCAAAAGAAAAAAACAACAAAACCTAGTTGAACATAAGAGATGGCCTTTCTCATGGAGATTCCTCGAGATATTATTTTTGATATATTCTCTAAATTTCCCGTTAAATCTTTAATGAGTTTCAAGTGTGTTTCCAAGCTATATAATTCTCTAATAATAGATCCCGATTTTGTTGACTTCTATCATAGTCATTCTATATATCGTCCTGATTGTAGAATAAAGTTATTCCTACGAATATGGGGTCGAGAAATTTTTTACACCATAGACCCAAAATCGAGACAAATCAAAGCTTCCATCATTTCACTTGAAGATTTGAATGGCCTCAACTATACAAAATTTGTGTATGTTAAAGGGTTGTTTTGCTTATGGAGTTCATGTTATCGGAAATTTGAATATGTTAAAGGGTTGTTTTGCTTATGGAGTTCATGTAATCGGATTGCAGCTATCTGCAACCCGAATACAAGAGAAACAAGATTTCTCCCTCATCTAAATGTTGACACCGATTTAAGTTATCGATGTCACTATTCCTTAGGTTTTGACCCGGATAAAAGAAGACATAAAGTCTTGTTGACACTTTACAGTACAAGAAAGCCAACAAGGCAACGAGTTTGCATATTTACGGGTTGTAGCTATAGTTTAAGCTGCCTCATTTGTATAATTCGCGGGTACATTTGTATAATTCAGTTATTTTTGTATAAACTCGAAATACGAATTTATACAATTACAAACATCAGAAGTGCAAATAGTTATACAAATTATATTATACAAATTCTGAATTATGAAAAGCTATACAAATTATATTATACAAATTCCGAATTATACAAATGCGCGAATTATACAAAACTAAAAAGCTGAGTTGTGTAATTATAGCTAAAAGTAAGCTACGAATTATAATTAAAGCAAACTATAGCTATATTAAGTAATTAACTAGTATATGTTTGCTTATATGCGTAATATTCCCTTAAAACTATACCATATAATTTTCACCCGTTGATGCAAGAAGGAATTTACATCGATGGAATTATCAATTTTTTCATTGGTCGTTCTAACTCGAACGGCTCGGATATCAAGATAGCAAAGTTCAATGTTACAACAGAAGAAACTAGAACAATTTCACTATGGTGTGATGAAGAATATGAAGTAACATAGAAGGGTATTTTAGCTTGATAGAAATTAAGGGAAAATTAGCTGTTATTTATTCAAAATATGGTATAATCCAACTTTGGATTTTACAAAGTGGTGAAGAATGGGTGCAACAACTACAAGATCAAGTAGTACCAACAAATTTATCATCACCACTTTGTTGTACTTGTACTCGTGACCTTGATAAGGAGGAGATCGCGATAGGTCACTCATAAAAATCAATTTTATTATATGATTTGAAGAAAAAGACATGGAGACAAATTGATATGGAAGGACTCACATATGAGGATAAAATTATCAGTATCTATAGTTATGACGATAATTGGATCTATTCGTTAGGACGAATATGATTTCTTCTTTTTAATTTTTAGTTACCTTAAATTCATACTTTTAGTAGAATTATGCACTTTTGATCTCTATCTGCTTGTGAAGTTTTGATTATTAAACTGTTAATCTGTGCATTGATTCCAGATTAGTCATCTAAATCGATTAATTAATCTATGCATAATATAATGTTTCATACAAAAAATATCAGAACTATCAAGACATAGATACAAGATGAAGTTGCCTAGTGTATATGGGATGGTTACATTAAATAATGTACATTCTCTATTGTTTTCTTCTCAGTTATTTTTGCTACAATCTCACTAAACCCAACTAGCGACTATATATATATATATATATAACTGTAGAATTAACTCGAAACGGTACGAAGAATGTGAGTGAAATAATAATACGTACACAGCTAATTCTACGTATCTGTTAAAGTTGTCTAGGAGAGAACAAAAGATAAAGAAGAAAATTTGTACAAAATTTTAGGGAACTCAGCTCTTTTTAGGTGCCTTTGGCCGTGATTTCATCATGCTTGCTCTCCGAGCCACGTCCCATGCCTTTTGAGGTGCCAGCACGCCAGCCTGAGATGCAAAAAACGACTCATAACCGGGTGAATCAAAAGCAAAACCAGTATGCTTTGATTTCTGTCCAGGAAGTTGCATTATGGCGTATCTCCTTTCTTCATCTGGAGAAAGCTCGTTACGGATCTCCAATAAGCCAATCCTGCTGTTATCGATTTCATGCTTGTGAATTTCCTGAACAATCTGATAATCATATGGGGAAAACCATCTTTGTACCCTGAAATGAAGCAACTAGATACTTAGGAAAGCGAGCAATTTTACTAGAGATTCGAAGCAAGAGTAAATCGCCAAAAGAAAGGAAAAGAAAAGTGAAACTTGACAATATAAAGTTCCCAAACATCCACCATGTAGGTGTAGTTCGACTCCCCGTGTCCTTCCCCTCTGTAAAAGAAAAAATAGACCAGAGAAGGTTTATTTTATATGTATCAAGCAGGATGTACCGCCTAGGGACTTGCTGTGTCATGTTACTTGCAACATCAGTGACGGATGGAGTGTTCAAACACTCATTCATCTGAACCCACTATTTTTGAAATTGACTAAAATTGTGATATATAGTATGTTTGAACCAAATATTTTAAGAATATAATAAGATTGAGCACATAAAATTTAAATCCTAACTCAACCTATGTGCAGCACAGAAGAGAACAAATAGCAAAAAGTAGATCTATGTCGACAATGCGAGTGAGACAAAATTATAGAGGATATTGCATCTCAGTTAACTCTCATCTGTTCCTTGTTCCTTAAAAACTATAATAAGGTCAAGAAGTTCTGGTGGAGCTCTCATAGAATCATAATCAGTAAAACAGAGTGAGAGACACTCATTGAGGCATAACAATGCTAAGAGAAGAGATAGCAAAGATTGGTCGTACAATTGACCTTTAATGTGAAAAATGAAACGAAAATAAAGTCGTTAGACATAAAGATGACTCGTGGAACAAGATTTTTCGCAAATGGCTGGCATTAATTATATGGGGACACGTTTTCCTGTGGGGAATGCAAGTGCTTTCAGTTATCTCGGCAGTCAGTACGTTGTGAATTCACATTTTATTTCGACAGTCATTATCCTTAAGAGGCAGCCGATTTGTGAATTTGGAAGAGAATTTAAATAAAAGAACAATCTAGCAAAATATGCCATGCTACAATGTGATACATGATATTAATTCCATTTAGTTAAAGAAAATTTACTCCAGAGACTTACCCCTGATATAGGAAGTCAACAAAAAGTGCAGCAACTGGTACAAGAAGCAGCGCGAGGTAGAAATATAATGTGCTTATCAGAACAATGATAACTAAATAGATACCCTCCTGTGATGAATACAAATCAACCACGTTAGAAAGTGAATTGATCTTAGGAACCTACCAAAACATGTGCGGAAACTCACCTGTTCTTTGTGCAAGTGGATACCCGAGTAGATAAAGACAAAAATGAACCATAATAATATGCTCCCTCCAACGCTAATGTGATGCCATCTTGTAATTGTGTTGCACATCATAAGGAGACGCAAATTGACAGTTACAACAACACAGGTGTAGGCCATTGTACTGACATCCCATAGGCCAAACATTTTGCCAGATGAATTTATGCCCTTCGTACTCGAATAGGTTACAAAATTATACAAGATTAATGATTGATATACTGCAAAAAAAGCCCAGGTAGCCACAACTCTCCATTTGAAGAATGTATTTCTAATTCCTTCTTTGTATAACTCAGGATATTTCCTGGAGAGAGATGCACTGACATCCTAAATGCACAATAGATGTGTATAAGCAACAAGAAACTGCATCGTAGTTAGAGAAACAGTCATCACTGTCACACATCCCTAAGCTGACAAAACTGAAAAAAATCAGATACCTTCTCAAAAAGCCCAAGAATAATAACAGGAAGCGCTGTGAAGATCACATTGTAGAGAGACTGGAACCAATCATCATAGAACCTTTGACCAGAGAATCCAGTGCCGAAGGTAAACCAGAACTGAGTGAGTGTAAACATCAGATTCTTGTAAAAGAAATATGTCACCACCTGCACATAAAACTTCCAGATCACATAACTACCCGTACAGATCATAAAAACTTGCACACAGCAGACCAGATGAAGGTAAACCTTGCATATTCTAAGATATGACCAGCGTCCATGGACAAGCAATAAATCGGTGAGAAAGCGGAACTGAGCTATTGCAAAATCACTAGACATCACTGCTTGCATTCCTTCCTGTCCACTTATTCCAACACCAACATGAGCAGCTTGAATCATACTCACATCATTAGCACCATCACCAATACTAAGTGTAATTCTCTGAGCCCCCTTCCTAACCAAGCTGGTTACCTGAAAGCAATTGGGAAGTTGATAAATGTCTTCTGCCTACAAGTTTTGACAATCAAAAAGCTCATCCTAACTTCACAAACATTACAGTATCTTTTATTTGTAACTTCCAAGAATATCACCAAAACTCTGAACTGTAATGGTGACTCTTGAAGAAACCAAAATTGTTGATAATGAAATGTAAACCCCAAAAGAGCATTTCAAGACATACAAATATGCTAATGTTATTACAAAGTGATACAGTGAGATAAGGAACAGATTTAATGAAACATATTATAATGCGTATAAACTTTTGAGCTGCCAGGCAGATGTGACAGACAAACTAAGAATGCTCCCATTTCATGAAAGGGACAGATAAAAATTGGTGACTCCATCCATGTTTATAGTTAAAACACATTTTGACGTGAAGAAACCACAAGCCAGTTAGACAATTTCCAAGGAGGCCTAAGGACCTCACCTGAGCTTTCTGTAAAGGAGAAACACGACAGCAAACCACTGCACTGCAATTCAAGCTCAAATTCAACAACATTACACGAAGACTTGGGTCTAAGGCATACATTAAGACCTTCCCATCAATTACTAGCGCTAACTTTGGTCTAGATGCTGAATGGAGAAGCTCTTGCGCTTCGTCATAACATCTCCTCAGCTCATTCTTGACTGTATCTTTCATAAAACGAGCAAGCTCCACTTGGTCACCCTTGTGAAAAACAAGTAATTGTTAAATGTTGTGGATTTGTCAACTGACAAACAAGAAAATCAAGAAATGCTGCTCAGTGCTCACTCTCTCTTCCACTTCTCTGATTTCATCAGTTTCTGAGCTAATAACAAATTGTTTCATGCTATTATTGATCAAATTGCATGCTGCAATACACAAGTGAATCAGGATAAGATAGTACACGGAAAGTAATTACAACAAATTGTAGACTGCCTATTACTTATACCAACCATAAGCAATGTTTATTGCTGTTTCCAGTTTATCCCCAGTAAGCACCCAAATCTTAATTCCAGCCCTTGAAAGAGTCTCTATGCAGGCAGGTACACCCTCTTGAAGCTTGTCTTCTATAGCAGTGCATCCAATCAAGACAAGATCCTTTTCTATCAGTTCTGACACCTGCGTAAAGCTACACATTTAGAAAAATAATGACACACAAAGAAGCACTTAAATCTTAACCACCAGTAAAATTCTGGATGAAGTAAAGTAAAAGAAGAAGAGCTCTAGGGAGAGGAGGATTAAACTGGGTAGCTGAAGAAAACACACTCTGTGGTGAACAGAGAACAAAGGAGTATATCCTATCTAGTCTGTCTACAAGGGCACTAAATGCTACACCAACAGTAGACTGGCCATGGAAGGCTATCTGGAGAACTAAAGTTCCCATAAGGTGGCGTGATTTGGGTGATTGTTCCTTGGGAAGGATAATATATTGAAAAGGATTATCTCTCTGTGCAACAAGTGCTATTGCATGAAAGGGAGACAGATTCAGTAAGCCATCTTTTTTATTCATTGCTTGGTTGCCAAGGAATTGTGAAACCTGGTTCTGTTCATCTTAAGATGGACCAAAGGAGTTAAAACATGTTCTTTGGTGCTGGAAGGGAACAAAGAGCCAGAAGAACAGGAGGAACTTATGGCTATAGCTATGTGCATTCTTTGGGTGTTACGGATAGCAAGATACAACAGATGCTTTGAAGGAAGAAGCACCTCGGTGCATCAACTGAAATACTCCTCTCGTTTATTTTTGGTTTGATCTTCAAAATGTGAACAATGTAGATGAGTGTTAGATTTTATCAACTCCCTCCATTTCTAACAACGGATGCTCTTTTCAGCTTGTATATATCTGCAAAACTACAGTAACTCGGTGCTATAAGGGATAATATCATACCTCTTTTAATGAAAAGAGAGGAGAGAAAAAAGAGCTCCAAGCTACAGTACATTCTTTTATTGCTTATTAACCATCTGGTATCCGAAGCCAAGTAATTCTTTTTCGGTAAAAGGACCAAAAATACCCCTAGACTATCGGAAAAGGTTTAAATATACCCTCCGTTCATCTATTTTGCTAAAAATACCCTCCATTCACCATTTTGGGCTTTTGGCTCACTTTTGCCCTTGAAATTAACAGACTTTTCTTAAATCAATTTTTTATTATTATTATTTATTACGTAGATTTCTATTTGCTGAAATTAAAACCCCACCTTCACCCCTTTATTTGACCCGCCCCATGACCCGATTCCGATAGTCTAGGGGTATTAACCATGGTATCCGAAGCCCACTGGTCAACTAATCCAGATTCATACCAAGTAGGACCACTAAGGGGATAAAGTGCTCCATACAATAAAAGTTTTCCATTCCTAGGGCTTGGGAATAAATCTCAACCATCCCGCCACATCTCTCGGTAGTAAGCTTTGAGTACATAGTGATAACAACCGGCATCATTATTAATGAATCATCAAAAATGTATCTCTTAATATACAACCTCCATCCATTATACTCGTAAGATTTAAGAATATTGTTACAGCTGATAACAGTAGGCAACAATACCTGAAATCTTCTATGAACTGTTAGACTGATACCAATAAGCTACTTCTTCTTTTGATAACTGAGAAATCCCTGAGGGTCGCTAGTGCACGGTTTGAATCTCGGTGGATATTGGGCCCACCCTCTACCCTTCTCCACTTAAATACCAGGCTTTTGTTAGCGTCAGGGTACGAACTTGTGACGTGTTCCTTAGTCCTAACTCACACTCACAAGTTGTGCTCATACCACTAGACCAAAGGCGTTGGGGGCATTACTAATAAGCTATTAATGAAGTTTCATTTACATCAGCCGTTCTCTGGAATACATCAAACTATACTTTGAAAACAATTTTGGAATCTGTGTCTGGCACCTTGAACCGGAAGGATAACAATGAAGGGAACTATTGATACTCTAGACTACATGCTCAACAAAAACAACCCTTGCCAAAAGCGACTAGCAGATTTTCAAGAAAAGAAGAATTTAACTGCCAAACAATGAATTTACAATCATTACAAAAGATCTCCTAAATGTAACAAATATGGAAAATACAACAGCAGTGTTTTCTTTTGATAAGGTAATATAAGGAAAATATAACAGCAGTGTGAATTACAGATACACACCTCATCCAGTTTCTTTTCTCGATCTCGAATAGAAGATTTTGCTTGAATGAATTTTTCATTCCAACTTTCGTACAAATCAGGGTTTAGATCTCTATAAGCCAAGCAAAGTGTACGAAGTCCAGCAGCACCAAATTGCTCCAAGTGCTCCCTAGTTCTTTTCTTCAAATCACCTTCTCCATCACGCAATCTCTCATAAATAACATTATCTGCACCCTGTCAAAAGAAGGTTGTCTGATATTTTCTAGCAAGTAATCCAAGTAAAATATCCTTCTTTATAAGTGCTTACCTTGCAATAGAGTACCAATCTACCATCTGGATAGCGACATACAACAGACTGACGCTTTCTCGTACTGAATACAAAAATAAGGATAACAGTCAAACCTCATAGCTCATACCATCACATAGATAATGCACATAGAAAGTGAGAAAGTCCAAACACCTGTTGAATTCAAGGACATTCAAAATCTCATAGGGAATATCTTGAATCTGTCCCATCCTCTCAACGTGTGATTCACGCACATAAATCAATGTTGGAGTACGCCTGTAAAAGTGTAAACATTAACAGCGGACCAGAAACAAATAGAATAGCAAGCAGTTATAATGATACAAAATAAGCAAACACAACTCTTCACATAATTTGATACCTTAACTATGTATTAGCAGACAATGACTTCTGCTAACTGATCTACCAGAGAATTACTCTTTCAATCAATCAAATACCAATAATAGTCTCTTACCTAATCTTCCACCCAGAAAAATAGCATGCGATTAAAAAGTTGACACCTCAAGAAAATAAAAGTCAATAATAAGTTCAAGCCATCACTAGATTTCTCCATTCTCTGTTCAATTTAATTCTCCTACCCCCACTGCAAACAAGTCAACCACCCACCAAAATGGTGATTATTATCCTTATCTAACCTGGACTATTCTTGGACTTATAGTTAGTGCAACAGAATATTCTGTAAATGTTCTTAATAGTTAGCACCAGAAACAGAATTTCACTTTCAATTTGAATCTCTTCTTTCCATGCCTAAAGAAATTAAGAACAAGATTTAAAAGCACAAGTTTACATGCACTCCACCATACAATGGTCATTGGTCTCACCACTTAGACTTGGAGAAAACAGCAATGCTCAAGTCTTTCAGCCAAATTATCTATGTTAGTAACCTCCTAGGCTTCCATATATATTCACATTATTAACAGATTCACAACGAAATTATATCACTTCCAGCAGCATAAATTCTACTTTATCTTTCTGATAGGGAAAACTAAAATTGTAAGTATCCACGCACTTGTAAAAGAAGAAGCCAAAGTTCTTTGCTGCTGCAACCAAAGCAGCCTCATCAGGAGAAGCTGCCTGATATCGTATTTTTTCTGGGGTCTCCTCACCTTCAGGAAGCACGGTATGACATATTGCAAGGCATCTGAAAAATTCCTGAACAAACAACCTTGGTCATTGTTAGGTTAGAGGTCTGTGAGCGCTAAATAAGAAATCAGACAGCATTTTTGTGAAAGTTTGCACCATATCAACTCTAATGTGAATGGGATATTCACATGCAAAAGTTACTAACCGAGTTATATATTCCCCAGAAAAATCCATATATAAAAGTTGTTATAACTGTTCACCTTTTCCTTAATATATTGGCCCAACATATTCCCCATATAAAAGGAAACAACAATCTTTATCATGTCTTCTCTTGATAATGCGGGAAAGACGGGCATTGAGTTTATATCTAGAAGTTGTTTATAACTTTATATAAATGTTCACCTTTTCCTTAATATATGGCCCCAACGTGTTCCTCATATAGAAGGAAACAACAATCATTATCAAGATGGGCATTGAGTTTAAGGCCAAGGAAAGAGAAAGGAAATCAATACCGCAATTAGTTGCATACAAATATCAATGAAGGACACAGAAATAACTAGGTATCAAAAAACCATAAACCAGAGGATAGGAATAGAAGTTTTTAATTTACTTAACAGTGCGACTTACACTTCAGCTATATCTGATTTCAGTAACTAAGTTAACAATAACAAAAAAGGTCCTAAAAATAAACAAAAGAGACGGGCAATTCACTACAACAGCAGTAACTTTCTGGTGTTTTCTTTAACAGCAAGTTAATGATATTTCATTGTTCAAACAGACACTCAGGCACAAACCAACTGATTTTCGTGATTTTGTTCCACCATGATAATTCAATATTATACCTTGCATGAATCAGGATGAGGTTCATTCCTCCAGGCACCTCGCATCAGCCGAGCATCATCAAAATTGAAACCTTTTTCTCGTGCCTCGTTTGATGAATTTTGTACCTATCAATTCTCTAAATCAACACAATGCAAAGCCATGAATCCTTTTATACATTATCCCTAACTTAAAGGCTGTGTACCTCAACTCTTGTTCCACTTCGTTGTGCAGTTCCCATCTCAATTTCAGTAATACCACTGCCATATATCTCTCCTCCGATAGAACACTTGAAGAACTCCATCAAGTTCCTCGTAAGAGTTCCAGTTTTGTCAGAAAATATGTATTCCACCTACCCGTAGAGATCAATGATCAATGATTCGAGATTGAAAGTTAAAAACACAGCATAAACTAGAGTCAAGGGTAAACAAGGACACATTGCATTGCGAGCAAATTAATTTCACCATACTTCTAGTCATTGACTCAAAATTACCTGCCCAAGTTCCTCGTTCAAATTAGATGTCCTAGCCTGTGCAGGGGTGTTACTCTCAGCATGGTACATGTGTAAGTCATTGTTGATGAACTTTGTGGATTGAATAAACTTAACCATCTGTAAGTGAAAACCAGAGAGAAGATGAGAAAAGGAGAAAAAGATACTTCAAAATCAAAATTCTGCATAATACAACAACAAAAACTGCCATAAGATCCACCTCAACAGAGACATAGAGAGAGATGGGAATAATCGGTGAATAGAGAGTGATTAAGGTGAACATGGTCAAAGCAGCAACCTGAGCACAAAACAAAAGAGCAATTAGAAACAAATACCAAGAAAAGACCGAAGAAACACTGAGAAGTTCCGCAAGTCGAGAATCAAATAGTTACCACAAATCTATTGTCAGGATTGGATTGTGCGTCTGAGCTGCTTTCAAACCGTAAATAAAAATATTTCTTATTTATGAATACACCACTGCAAAGATCCAAGCAACCTTTTCAACACTGATGGGAATATAAAGCAGTGTTCTAAATTGGCAGGTAGGTTGTAGAAACTAATCAAACCTGCATATAGCTCCCAATAGACACATGCTGAAGAGAACACTAAAAAGAGTTAAAATAAGCTTATCAAGTTTCTTCTCCAAAGAGCTTCTCTTGGAAGGAATCTTCATGGAATTCATCATAACCTGCAGTGAAAACGCAGTTGACAATTTACTTAGAATATAAACCTAAGCAAAGGAAAACTCAAGTCACAAAGCAAAGCGATAAATATAACCCAATTGAATATTCATCGAAGACAGGATGTTCCTAAATCTTTACACAAAAATATCCATGAATAGACTAGAATTGTTACTGAACTACTTAATGGCATGAGTAACCTACTTCTTTAAATTATATTTTTAAGTATGGCCAGCAAAATGAATCTGTGGTCCCAAGAAGAAAAATAAAAGAGGGAGAGGGGCAGAGAAAGAGAGAGATAGTGTATATGAGTGTGGTAGCTTATAAGTTAAAATACAGAATTGATACCTTTGTTTCATGCCCTGTGAAAATGACAGCCCCAACAAGATACTGTGTGTTTCTCAAACTGCAGCCCTGTAAAATAGAGATAATATCAAGAAGGAAAACACTAAGCAAATTCAACAAGTATACTTTCTCTGCATCAGAGAAGAAGTATAGCAAAACAGCATAGAAACTCCAAATGTAATGCACAAAATGGAAAAGACAAGGCCGCAGGTCATCTTATCATGAACCACCAATAAGAATCAATAAACCATAAGTTTTCCGATTTGATAGTACTTATCACAGTATATTGTAAGAACAGGAGAGAGAGAGAGAGAGCAACAAAAGAAGAAAAATAAAAATACGGGAAAAGACTAGGTACCCTTAATAGAAGTTGATTTGGACCTAGTGGCAAGGTTTGCTTTTGAATTATCAGATTGCCAGCAAAAGTGTATAATGAGTTATTAGGTTGCTCACATTGTACTTCTCCTGGAAATAAGAAACGTGAAAGGAAACATCATACACAACATCCATCAAAGGTATATCCGTGTGTGCATTAGAATCAAAGAGTGAAGATTTCACTTAAGATGTAACGTAACAAGATCATCATTATGTGATATAAACGATAAACCAATAGCATATCTGTTGATCAGCATCTGCAGGAGATCACAGATAAGTTACCAATCTAAATATTATAACTTGATCGTTTGCAGTAACATATATTTAAACATGAGTCTGTGTAGTCATTATGTGGACAGCATGTTAACAATTGTTCAACTTTTAACACCAATGTCAGAAGATAAGTATTCAACAGTGTATGACCTACTGAACTTACATGCTAAGTAAATAAAATTAAAACACTATTGGTGTTAAAAGTCTGTAATCAAGATAACATCAAAAGGCATGTTTCACCAATTCTGATGGTTGTTGTTGGTTCTACCTAATCTGATGCTTAGGAAACAGGAAAAGAAGGAGAAAGATCGATTGAAGGAATTGCATGCCTATTTCAGATGCTAAATTACAATAAAATGTTTGCAATTTAGGATGATGGCATTTGGACATCAGAAACTTCACATACATGCATGATTGTGCAGAGACATTAGACTGAGCTGCAGCTGCACAGAAGACCAACCTGTAAATCCAGATACTTTATCGGGAGTCACATAATCCCAGGTTTTCTCTAGTGCTTTTCTGATCTTTAAATTAGTTTCACCATCCAAATTTGCAGTCTGTGGTAATTCATGTAGAAATAAAGAGAGAAAGATGGTAGAGATAAGAGACCAGTGCATTCATTTATGATGTAAAATATTATTCCTTCCGAAATAAACTAGACCAAGCTAGTTTTTTTTCACAAAAGGAAATTAAAAAAGATTGTATTGATGCAGACCAAGTACAACCTCAATATAGCAGACCCCATCAGGGTTTGTGCTGGCAAGAAAAAGAAGATCTGCTGGAAAAAACTCATCCTGCTTAACCTGCACAAGAATAGCCAACTTATACCACCTTAAACTCTTCATGAAATAAAGAGTATGTCCTATATTTTGTCAAAATTTCACAAAACAAATTCTGTTAAGTACTGCAACTATTTCTGAGAAGCAGATTTGAATTCCTTCCCGTAAAATTTTCTTAAGAGAGAAAGAGTAAAGCCAGATAGTCATATCCCTAAGGTGGGAGCTCACTGACTGAGCTGAACAAGCAGATCAGTGTCTGTCTATAACTCTTCAGATTCAACCCCACAAATATACGGACTTAACCATTATAAATTTTAGAGATTAGATTGAAAGTTATCAGCTACTAGAGCTTACCGCTCCTTCAGTAAATGAAGTATTTCAGTATTTATCTTAGGTTTTGTTTAATTATGTGTAAAACAGCATTCTTGAATTGTGTTCTACCAATTCCATATAATGAGAAGACAATCTTAAATTTATGATTAGGTAGGTCTGCCTCTATTCACAATGCAGTTTTGGAGCTCATTAAATAGAGGATTTTTGGTCTGTAACATGGCAATGCTCAACCAAGGATGGAGTAGAGATAATGCCAGTAAGGGGCAGGTAAATCAATAGTCTAGCATCTTTCTCAAAAGAGATTAAGAGGATGCCAGTACCAACTATTCAGCATCTTCCGCAATGCATGTGAATCCATCCACCAAGAGAGAAATGTACAGTAATATGAATTCATATATTTTAGTAATTAGCTATAGCCACCAACATAGCTCATTCAAAACCAGCATTTAAAAAATCCATGCATGTGACTAACTGGTGTCACAACCAGACATCCATCTCTGACATCATCAACAGCAGATTCTCACATTTATGCAAAAAGAAGCATATCCACACAGCTTTGACTTAATACAACTCTCCTTTGATGACTTAGTTCAAGAGTTTGAGGAGTGGAAACAACCTCTTTCCAAAATTGCAAGTAGAATGTTGCTTCTTTTGCTGGTATACGACCACACTCTCCTACCTCTTATTAAAGCATTTAACTAAATAAAATTTGATTAGCTAGATGCTTTTTTGATTGAACCTAAAGTAGTTGGAACTTGGATGTCTCTCCAGATTTATGATCAGAATAAAATCTCTTCTGAAACTATGAGATCAAAGAGTCGTTAGAGTTGGGAAAAAGTAATATGTTGCTCAACAAAATGACAACAATAAAAATGTGCATTCCAATACTTCTTTTTATTATAACTGATATCGTCTGTAAATTCCATTTACTTGGGTTACCCTAGTACTATCTCCAAACATGTCAGTCAACTAGGAAACTGGTATATATGGATCAGTCAAAGCAGAGAAGAAGCTTCTAAGACATGATTGGACCCCTGTTGAATACATAATTGATAATTAAAAACAGATACAGGTCCATGTGAAATAGCCATTAACATAATAACAAAGTAACAGAAGATAACCTTCACATAACAAGCTAACAAAAGATGTCTTATGTCAGAATACAGACAAAACAAAAGTTGATAATGAGAGCCACAAACAAAAGAGCTCAGCCAAGAAAGCTGCATAGCTTGTTGGATATTGAACAGAACGCCATCTACCCTACAAACCCTAAAGCAAAAGAGAGAATATAATTGCAATGACTGCTTTGTAAATACACTTACTCTCACAATATCTCCAGCTTGCAACTTCTTCCAAGGTACACTGACCCATTGCTGATCTTGAAACATGTCTATAGAAGTATTGTTAATTAACAAGTCATTCTGAAAACGCTTCTGCAATAGTATCAAAGGAATAAGAAAAGAAAATGTAAGTGAATAGGTCAAATGCAAAAGGGAAAACCCAGTAGTCTGTTAGTCTATCTTAAGAATGTCATAAAAATGGCATTTTACGAATTATAAGTATGAAGAAAAAGGAGCAACAGTACTCACCCAATCCTCCCAAGCCTCCTTAATAAGAGAGACAAGAAGCACCAAGCTCAAAGGAAGCACATTTGTTATAGGACTTACAGGACTGCATTACAGCAACACTTTTCAGAAGTAAATACACAGGAAGCATAGCTCATCTAATACAATGTACCGATTCACTTGTAAAACAATTTTTGAGAATGCTTTTCCTTTTTTGTGAGAATGCTCCTAAAACAATTTGCAAGATGATTTTTATCACCAGATCACCAAAATAAAGAGAAATTTTCTTATTATAGGCTCAATTTTCATTTCTCATGATACAGTAATCCCCCAATTACTTTTTTTTTTTTTAAGAAGAAGGTTTCCCTCACTTACTCTCATGAGCACATCCCCCTTTTAACTTTTTGGTGTTTGGGGAGACAAAATAGAGAGGATAAGTTAACCCACATAATACATGGAGATAACAGAAATTCACGTACCTGACTGGAGTGCATGACAAAATTGAGATCATAAGGAAATACAGATTAGCCACCCGCCTGAACTGTCAGTATAAGAAGAAGGGTGAAGATATAAGATGAAGATAATAGAAAAAACAAGCATTGAATAATACAGCTGATTGGGCTCTTCATCCATACTTACGGCTATGTAATAACTAATCTAAAGAGAGGAAACATTTTTACTGCTTTTCTTTTTTTTAATAGATACAGTGGCACTATATCTTATTCTAGTTTTTCATGAGCTTTTTCTTCACCACACCAGTACCACATTGCATGTATGAACCTACTTCAAATCTTTATAGCTACTCAAGAAACATCTCTCTACATCCTCTGTTGATATATTTCAACATGGCATACATGATTTGGTCCTTCCAGGGAGTTATTGCAGGATCATGTGACCTCTGTATTAAACATCCTGTATAATAAGCCATGTAGACCTGATTTGACTAAATTTTGTATTTCTGGGAAGTTTCCAACTTACGAACTAAAACTTACAGTTTAAGCTTGGTAGAGATAGAGAGAAATTAAATGGCTGAAAGAAAAAACAGTACACAGTATGGGAGATAAAATAATTTACCTGTTCAAATAACCCTTTTGGCAAGAATGTTATGACGTCATACTTTGTAGTCGACACAGAATTTCCCTGAAAAGGAAAAAGGAATTCACCACATTGACTCAGGTGCAATTTAACACTTATAAGGAATATAATGGAACGTGATTGTATATGGACAGCACTAGACAGCATTTGGGAGCTCCTTCATAAAGGATTTAAGTGACCCTGATCAGTGCAAGGCAAGTTTGTTGCTTACAATTTATCTCTTCACAGACAATGAAACTGAAAACTATTTTTATATGGACTTCATTACGCAGCTTAACTTTGAGAGCTTTCTTGATAAAACAATTAAGTGATCTTTGTCAGTGTTAAGGCAAGTTTAAATTGCTTCCTAGTGGACCTTGGAAGATTCACAGACAAAGAAACTGAACTACATGTTTCCTTTTTTCTCCTATGTCAAATTTACCTGGATAGTTGACTTACATCAACAATGAGCTCCACAGGAAGATGAGCACACTTTCAAAATACATTCTAAATGATTTAACAGCACTGTTTGAGGACATAAGTAACAGCTAATCCATATAAGAATGCGATGACATTTTCGTTGTTTCTCTGTAATCAGATAAAGTTACCAACAAGGACACGGCTAGACACCCTTGGGACGAAATTTAAGTAGTAAAAACAAAATAGCAGCAGAAAATTGTCTAGTCTCATTGCATGTGCAAGTTGCAAATCATAGGTAAAACCTGATGTATTAAAAAACAGCACATACAAGAAACACCACAAAATCTAAAAAGCAATGAGAAACGTGGATTAAACTAGAAATTGCTTGGAGTACCCAAATACATCCTGTAATTTGCAGCAACTAAAAGCATGCTAGTAAAGGAAAAAGGAAAAAAGGATTTAGAGCATGTTTAAGTAAGTTGATTGTAAATAATTGATAAGCATTAAGTGCTAAAACTAATTTATAATAAGCAGTTACACATTTGGCTAGAATGCGAAACGGATAATAAGCCATTGATATTTCATGGATTCTTCATTTGCCTTGATGTACCCATGTTGAATTGGTGTGACAACAGTTTTGGTACTTCATGCGAATTCTTGAAGAATATACTAAAAATAGTAAAAACCTAGACACACCATACCGAATACTTCCACGTTTCCAATACTCATAAACAAATCCATGTAACAAAGTCCACCACTATAAAACAATGTATTTGATTAAGAAAATACAAGTACAATTAACAGAACCAAAAATTATGTGTGTAAGTAGAAATGAAATGGAGTAGCCAAGTAGTATCTACCTATCCATCATTTTCCAGTTATTGAAAAGGAGCCTTTTTGTTACAAAGTTGTCATTATGTACCCAGGAGACCATGGGTCAAAAAGTGAAAACAGTTTCTTACAGAAATTCAAGATAAGGCCACACACAATAGAACCAATGTAATCCGATCCTTCCCCAACACGGCAGGTAGCGAAAACTTAGTGCACCAGAGTTACCTTTTTGTTAAACCCCAGAAAACACAGTAAACTCAAACATTTCAAGTCCTTACCCATCGAACAATTCCTAGACCGACATTCACCATTCCAAACCCATCCATTTGATTTGACAATAAACATACAAATAAAACAACACTTCAGATTATCACTGTTTCAAAAACATATACTACCATAATTAGGCAAGTAAATGAAATGAGTTCATAATGAAACACCAAGTCATTTTGAATAACTAATTCACTATTCCTTCATCCTCCATTCATCATAAAAACTACTTCATTCATCATAAACCCAGAAACACAGCAAACTCAAAACATTTCAAATTCTAAACCCACGTGCACCATTCTAAACCAACGCATTTGATCATAATAAACAAAAAAACAAAAACTTTAACAATAACTAAGAATAGGAAATCAAAAAAAACCTTGAATTTGGCGAGAGCATTTGCATCACGATCATTACAAAACACGGTTCGATGACCAGGTGCTTGTGGTTGTACTTTACCGAGACGAATATTTTTAGAAGAAGCAATACGATTCCTCATCGCTGCATCTGCACCTCCCGCCGATCCAGATCCTCTCCATCCTCCCGGCATCCTTCTCTGATCTCGGCGGAACAAATATCTCTTCTCTGAACGAACACAAACGCTTTGATCTCCACCGGAAACCTACAGTCTTCGCCTTCTTCGTTGTTATCACCGGACAGATTAGTCTCCGTCTACAATTATACCGATTTCGCCGGAACTACGTCGTCGCCGGTGCAATTCTTCTTCTTCCTCCTCCTCTTCTTCTTCGTATATTTTGAAATTGTGAATTAAGTTGAAGGAAGTCGAAGAAGACGAGTTTTCAAATGTTGAATTTTTCATAAATTCAAACTTTTCTTCTTCTTCATAGGCTTCAAGGACTTCTCAACCATTTTTCTTTTTTTCCCATTTTCTTAACCGCGTTGAAGAAGAGAATATTTTTGGGGAAAAAAACGAAAAAGGAAATATTAATTTTCTTTTATATATATTTTCTCAATTTTACCTATAGAAATTCACGTGAGATATTTTGTATATCAACTATAAATAAAGGAGGAACGATATAATGCTCGGAATGGTAATTAATTTATGTGTTTGATTCGATTTGGTTCTTTCTTAATGTACAAATAAGAAGATAGAATTGAATTGTAATATATTTTAAAAGTTATTAATTTAGTCCAAATCAAATAAATAAAAACAATTCTTATTAGGTCTATTAATATGTGTAGTAAACTATTAAATTACAAAATAAAGATAATTTTTATATTGTTTAATCTGATTTTAAAATTTCTAACTCTTTGAATATAGAGGAGAAGTTTGTAGAAAATTATAAAATAATTTTATAGTAAGAGTATATAAACTATGTAGGCATTGTATGAAGGAAGATGGCAAGGGTCTTGCTTTATTTTGACCAAAAGAAAAAGTAGCATTGTATTTAGCTAAGAACCATACTAGTCATATTTTGAAATATATTAATAAAAATAATTTTGTTTCTATGGTCGATTAGATATTAATTCTAACTTTTGCTTATGAGGTAAAACTTGATCAGAGGTTCATTATAAATATCTTAAATTTCTGTCTTACAAGCAAAATTAATTTATATTCCATATGAGACAATAACTTGCCTAGCAAATTTTCCTATCTTTTTGTTGAATTAATCAAATTCATTTTTTCTCGTCCTATCTCGAAATAAAGTCACTTGAAATTGCTCGGCTTCCTATTTCTATATTTCAGTATGTATAGGGAACTGAATTATTATTATTATGATTATTATTATTAAAAGCAAGGACTTGGCAAGGAACAATGACGTTTCCGTAGTGCTAACGTGCGCAGAAGGTGCATTGTAACTGAAAGACCGTTGAAATTTTCTGGTACGTAGCAGTTATTGGCTTTTTTCTAATCGTAAACATCGTGTTGGTTAAGGTGTCGTCAATTTTCATTTCTACTTGGATTTATATTAAAAAATAAATGATTTATTTAATTATTCTACAAATAAAGAAAATTATATTATTTTCTTTTAATATTTTTTTATTAAATAACTACATAAAAAAATTAAACAAATCAATTTAAGATTTTAAATTATTAAAACATAATTAATACGATTAGTTTAATAAATACTCCTCCGTTTAATCTTACTTGTCACATTTTAACTTGGCACACCCATTAAGAAAATAACTATTGATATAGGTATTTTACCAAACTATCTCTATTAAATGATATCTTGAAAAACAAGTATTTATTGTCTTTTTTTTATATGCCAAATATGATAAATAAAAATAAAAATTGATTTTAGAAATAAAACTCTTAAATATCGCTACCCTTTTCCATTTTTCATGGTTGACTGACTAAAAACTAGAATTTTTGCCACCCTTCCACGCAATGCTATATAGTTTATGATGAAGGTTATGCATTTATTTTTGCCATCCTTCCACGCAATGCAATATAGTATAGAATTTTTGCCACCCTTCTATTTTTCTGGCCAAAAGGATTTTTGCTTATTTTAAATTTTTTTATTTCATTTAAAATATTCTACTACAATTTATTTCACTCAAGCACTTGAACACATGATAAAATCAATTTAAATTTTGATTTTTTTTTTTGTGTGTGCGCTCTCAAGTGTTTCATTACATAGATAAGTTAATAACTTAAAATATATCTCCTCCTTTATTATATGCATTAGCCTCAATAAATCGTAAAACCTCATACATGTTCTAATTGAGACTAATATGTATAATTTAGAAAATGACATTCTATGGGGTTAACTTAACTCCCTAATAAACCCTGAGAGCAAGCGCAAAAGTTTATTTAAAATTTTGAATCAAAAAGTGTTTTATAGAACACTTTATTCACATTATTATTTTTCAACGATTTTTTTTTTCTTCTGAGTTTACCATATCTTTAAATGGTATTGCTAGAACTTGAAGATCCAACAACTTGCGGGCATCATTCATTTGGTATAAAGTATATTGTCTCAACTCGTTGTGAACAATCGAAACACAGAAACACTGATTTTCCCTATTTACAAGACTTGATGCTAACTACTAATGGTTTTTAGGATGGGAGTATGGGACAGACCACTTTATTAAGCTAGTATAGCTACAACTTCAGCATATTGATACACCCAATTCTGTACCTATTATTAAACAAGCACTTTCACAAGAATACTTATATGGTCCTTCTACAAGTATAACAAGATAGACGAACGAAGTGGAAAACGTGGTTGTCTGTCTATCAACTGTACTAGACATTCAACAATTTTGTGCCTGATAAAGATACTGGATATAAGCTTTCAAAGAAACCTGGACTGGCCATGTGTTCTGGCAATCGCCAAAGGCATGAACCTCCCAATGAACTTATTATTAACCTTTTGATGCAGATTTATGTTGTTCTTTCAAATCCTCCACCAAGCTGCATATGCAACCAATCTGGTGATGTTCCCCTGGCATATTCCCTTGTAGCTTGTGAACCGAATGCCATAGCATTTGTATCAAATGGCTGCTGTCCGAACTAGAAAAATTAAAACAATATGTCATTTGTTTCGTGTAAGAATTGAAATGTGAGAAGGAAAACACTTCTCCAAGCACAAATCTTTGTGTTATCTCACTAATATTTTCCATTTTCAGCTCAAAGAATAGAACTCCTCCCCTTGCCTAGTTGTCTTTACAATTACTGACTTTGGTTTTTCTTTACATCTTACTATTTTATCAGAAGCTAATATTCAATGCACTGCTCCCTGTAACCTTCTCTGATCCACACAAATTGGCAATCCCACATGGATAAAGTGTTTAAAGCGATTTAAATAAAAGACATCCAGGATAAAGGACCAAATTCACAGAAATGAGTACACCACCAGTCATTTTATCAGAAAATGTTCATGGTCACAAATCTATGTATCAGAGTAGGTACTTTTGCTTTCCCATAAACTTCAAACCAGTCCTAAACATATTCAGCTAAGTCTCAGAAATATATGGTAGCGATGAAAAATGTTTATCCAGCAAGTATTACTTCAAGGTGCTAATGACGAAACATTAAACAAGAACAGCTTGCTGAATGCAGCACAATCAACTCATTTCCCCCAAGA
>JAJOOR010003133.1:0-26015 GCA_036250505.1 Solanum acaule | reverse complement strand
TGGATGGCTATATGAATCCTCTTTATCCGTTCTACCTTATGCATCATCCTACATGTCACTCTTAACTTTATCTAAAATTCTATTTTGTGCAAGATTGATAATAGATATTTAGTTGGTGTTTGTTGTGAAAGCTCTGTTGAAGTTCTTTTAAAGACCTTATTGAAACCATGTTTGCTTAATTTCTTATATGAAATTTTTCATTTCATCAATGAAGAAGGGGATTTGAGGGATTTTCATTAAAAAACAATTCTTCTTCCACTTATAAAGGTGCTCACAAATCTTCAAAAGATCAACTGTGTAAACACATTTGTTTTGCACATCTACAAAAATATTTCTCCAGAACCATTTGATTGGTTAAAATGAAATTACAATGGATAACCAATCAACATGATGCATTTTGTGATAGACTAGCCTTAGTCATGGCCTCAATTGTTTAGTTGATACTCTTTGGGGGAAGCGAACTATGTTAGTCTTTTCTTCTTCATGAAAGGTTCATTTGTATACTTATAAATTTTGTTGCCTTACATGGTGAAATCTATGTTTTTTATCAGACGTGCAGGGAATCCTTTTAATACTACTATCATCCCTTCACCACCCATGATATCGCCTTCTCCAGCACCATTTGCGCTTTCTCCAGATTTAGCCCCTTCACTGCCATATATTGTACCGCCAGGACAGGAATTACAGCCCTCTGGAAGGCAAAAGAGTAGTAATTCAACCAAACATGTCAAATTGATTGCTATAGCCGGATTAGTATCCCTTGTCATACTTGGATTGGGTGTTTGCCTATTGATGTCACGATTCTGCAAAAGAAGAAGAGAGACCCAGAAAGAAACCAAGAGACATGAAACATATGATCATAGTTTGCCCAAGGCCAAGGGTAACCCTAAACATGATCAATCCCTGCAAAAACCATATTATGATGCAGAAAAAGGTAAATAGTTCATGTGTACTTTCTTCTTGTAGATTTATGTTTCTCGTCAGTTACCTGTTGTTTTTAATGGCATTATGATGACAAAATGGATATGTCCAAAAGAAGCAGGTTTGAGGCCAGTGGCTGGAAGTGGGAAAGCTCAGGGTAGGAACATGTCAATGTATACTTCAGAGGCTGTGCAGCAGAAAGACGTGAAGAGCACTATATCATATACAGACGATGAGCTGGGCTCGGAGATGGAGTCAATGATATCGGATGTTCTTCCACCACCGCCACCACCTTTTCTTCAAACTCTTTCTGCTGAGAGGATGGTTGTAAATCCAATTGTGCCCCCAATTACCTCAGGCAAGCATGCTATGAAGAATGTAAACTCTGCAGAGTTCTTCACCATTGCCTCTCTTCAGCAGTATACAAATAGCTTTTCTCAAGATAATCTTGTTGGAGGAGGCATGCTTGGAACAGTCTACAGAGCTGAGTCTCCCAAAAAAGTAAGCATCTTTATTTTCATGAGCTTCAAATCAGTAAATACTGTGTGCTTGCATGCATTGTGACTGCATCAGTACCACATCTTGAGCTTCATTTCACTTTTTTAAAGGTGGAAATTACTCGTTAGTTTTTTATTAAAAGCATGGTTTTCTGTGACAGACATTATATCTATTTTACATTGAACTTGTAGATGTTTTGTGGGTCTGTAATGTTTGACTCGAGTTTTGTATAATAGAAGTAGTCCAACCTTGTAGATGCTAACAGTTTCCATTAGTAGACTGTAGATATACCTGACATGCCTCCTGATTCATTAAATTAGTTTCCTGTTTTCCCAATAACCACTTGTACTTGTCATGTTTGTATATAATCTATTTAGTTGCCGTACACGGGTAGAAGGTGCTGAGACTTTGCTATTTCTTGATGCCTTTTGTTTTGTTAGCTATTGGCGGTCAAGAAACTAGACACTGCTATGACCAAGCGTCGAAGTGATCAAGAATTTGTTGAAATGGTTTCCAATATCTCTAAACTTCAGCATGAAAACATTGTCAAACTTGTGGGTTACTGTTCAGAGCATGGACAGCGGTTGCTTGTCTACGAGTATTGTAGAAATGGTACCCTCCACGAAGCATTGCACTTAGATGATCAGATCCACAGAAAACTTTCCTGGAGTACACGTGTACGCGTTGCACTTCAAGCAGCAAGAGCATTAGAGTAAGTACGAAAAAAAGCTAAATGATATTAGTTTATAAGTGCTTGTAACTTGTTTTAATGATTTATCAATCCCAATTGTGATGGTTAAATAAATTATAAATTGGCTGTTAAAGTCAGCTCTGCGTGTTTCCCGGGATTAATGTTTGCTACACCACAGTTAATTTTGTAGTTTTATCCTTAGCTTGTAACCGTTTAGAGATTGAGTTGCTTCCTGTTTCACTAAAAGGTACTTGCATGAAGTTTGTCAACCACCTATTGTCCACCTGAACTTCAAGTCCACTAATGTTCTCCTTGATGATGAACTTGCTGTACATATGTCAGATTGTGGTTTGGCACCTCTGATGTCATCTGATTCCATAAGACAGGTAATCCCTTCAATCCTCAAACTAGAAACAAGAATAACAGGAGATTTGACTTGCAAACTGTAGTTATTCTGAATTCGTAATGGGAAAATTTATCCTTTTGGACTGTGATCTTCATTGAACTTGTAAACACTTCCTTCTCAACTTCTAGAAACTGCATCATTATTCATTAGTATGAAAACTAGGTGCCAAAGCATGAATTGGCTGCTAAAAGTTGGTGCATTCTGTTTAGAAATGGTTGTTTGTTTCTATTTCGAGGGGATAAAAATGAAAGGACAAGACCTGGTATTTCTGCTAATTTTGGTTTGCATCAAAAAGCTGTCCATCTCATATTGCATTTATCGATAAATAAAGTGTTGATAACTTCAGTATAACTTTCAGTTGCAAGGATCCGGCTATGGTGCTCCTGAACTTGAATTGGGAAACTATACTTGTCAGAGTGATGTTTATAGCTTTGGAGTTGTTATGCTAGAACTTCTCACAGGAAGACAATCTTACGACAGGTTAATTTCATTCTGACAGATATATTTTAACACCTTGCTAGTTGTTATTGTTGCAACTACATATTTTTCTAAAATTATACAACTCCTGACTTTGAGCCCATTAAAATATGATTTCCAGGTCCCGGTCTAGAGGGGAGCAGTTGCTGGTTCGATGGGCTATTCCACGGCTGCATGATATAGATGCATTATCAAGAATGGTTGATCCTTCCCTAAATGGTTGTTATCCATCCAAGTCTTTGTCTCGGTTTGCTGACATAATTTCCTTGTGTATTCAGGTTAGTCTCTTCCTTTACAGGTTCCTCATAGCTCTTTAATGAAGTGTAAAGTCCCACTTACAGTTTTGAGTTACCGCGTGTGAGAAACTTTACTGGTTATTCTTCATAAAATGAGACTTTAATCCAGTTAAAATTCCAGGGTTTTGGTAAATGTCTGTTTTGGATAAACCTACTTTACCATAGGCTGCATGTCCAACAAGAAAACAAACTCTACATTTGAGCTATTTAGGCTTATTAAGTAAATTTTAGAATCAACTCAGTCTAGGGAGAGAAGAGGTACTTTGTTAGTAAATTCACCATTCTGCTATAGCTAAAAAACATACACATAATGTTTGGACTGATGTTTTTCGAGCTGTCGCCTTTCATACTTTTCTCATGTCCTCTTACTGTTTTGTTGGGCAGTCGGAACCTGAATTCAGGCCACCAATGTCCGAAATCGTGCAGAATCTTCTGCAGATGATCTAAAGATATCATCAAGACTGAGTCTTTTAGCATAGATGGCAAGGATTGAAGGAGAAATCTTTACACAACATTTTCATTAAGCTCAAATATTGTGTGCTAACATGAGTAATGTAATGTATTGTAATGTAAATAGCATTATTATGTTTTGCAACATTTTCATGTGTGATTCTTTTTGACGTATCTATGATAAAGTATAAAAAGACTCTCATTCTTTTAGTGTAATCGAGGAGTTTGTAATATATTATCAGCCAATTCTTTATGCAAGTTTTGTGATCATTCGAAGCACTTGTATAATATAAAATTAATGTAGTTTGTGATCTCTTTGCTTAAAGTGTGCCTTTGCTTGATTTGGCATTTTTTGTACTTTGATAATTTTAAATCAATCATTTATAAAATGTATATATATGTATAACTATGTAAATGAATGAATTAAAGAGAAGGAAAACTCAAAGAAAGAATGAGAATTCTATTATTTCAATATTAGTAGTATACAATTTTTTTAAAAATAAATTAAAATAGCACACACATGCAAATTATAACAAGTGATTGACAATTTTTCCTCATTTTCTAATTAGATGTTCTGAAAAATGTGTATTAAAAATATAACGTCAATTCTCCTTTCTAATTAAGTAAAAGTATATTTTGACGATTATTTCAATTTTAGTTTTTATACTCTTTATTTCATAACACAAGAGGGTTAATATTACAAGAGTATTTTACATTGTACTTTACCTGGATATTATACGTTCTTTCATCATTACTAATAGAAAATTGAAATAATCAACATAAATTTTAGAGTGGTAAGTGTTTTTTCATCTTTTGTCAGAAGTTTTAGGCTTTCTAATGTAAATTTAGATTTAGTATGATTGCAATATGAGTACTGAGCACCTAGTCGGATTGCAATATGATTGTTGAACACCTAGATTTTTTAAAAAAGGAAAAATGAAATCAATTTGAAAAGATATAATTTTAATAATATTTTAATGAAGCTACGAAATAGTTCCCTTTTACGAGTAACTTTTTTTTTTTCTTTTCTGAAAAAAATAAGAAAGAGAGAAGATGGGATTGTCAGCTGCAGTGCAGGACTTGCTTACAGCACTTCAACGACGTCGTTTCATTCTTCTCCTTCTCCTTCTCGCCTTCTGCATCTTACAGCCTGACGAATTACAGCTTCACGAATTCCCCAGGTTTCTCTCTCTACTTTCTCTCTCTATTTCGCACATACTTCGTAGAGAAACACTCTATAATTACTGGATTGATCTTCCTTATACTGTTAAAGGAACTTTTTTTTTCTTCCACCCTAATTTTGTTGATGAATTGTTGGACCTATAATTCGCTGCTAATGTAAGACTATTGTTGTGCTTTTATGTGTGTTTCTGTTTCTTCTACTTCTTTTTATTATTATTATGAATGGAAATTTTGCCCGAATTTGCGTAGGTTTTGGATTTAGAACAATTCTGTCGAAGGATTTTAATTTTTGCGACGTGGGTTTTGTTTCGTTTTACTGTGAGATGGGTTCTTTTCTGTTCTTTGATTTCAAATGAGCCTGGATAGAGCGGAATTGTTAAAAGGGATTCATGTAGCTGTGCCCAACTAGTTTGGGATTTAGGTATAGTTGGTTGATTGACAGTACGTTGTATTAGTTTTCTGCTGTAATGGGGGAAGGGAAAAAAATAATAAAAAGAGCAGTTTTTTCTTGTTGATGAAATTCCGTGTCCGTTTTGATAGAAGGAGAGAATCCATATATTAGCTTTCCATGAATAGACTAAGTTAAGAGCACTAGTTTTTTTAATTACTGGAAGTCAGTTCTCCATCTGGATGATCTCGTGAAATCCAGCTATGAAGATCAAGCTAGGTAGGAACTGAAGGGCGAGGAGAAGTTGAACCTTTTAAGTTCTATTCTTAATCATAGAATACAAATTATGGAGCGGTTTGCAATTTTGATTGTAGTTCTTTGTGATTCTCCTGCGGTTAGTTTGGATTCTTATCAGCTTCCTATGTGACAAAAATATATCATCTTAGATGATACACTAATGTACTACCCTGAATTATACCCGAAATTCCAGCGACACACCTAAACTTTGTCGGGGTCATATTACCCCTAAACTCATTTTTTATGTATTTTTGTGCTCCTTTTGTGCTGACATGGCACCATGCATGAATACACTAATTTGAGGCGCGTGGGAGCAGTAGTGTGGCAGCTCTAATCAATAGGATTTCGCCACATGTCATTGACAACGTTGAAAAAGAAAATCCTTTCTTCAAAACCTGATTCTTTTCATATTCAATTTACCCTGTCTTCATGCTCCATTAATGGTGGCTCCAAATCAATACCCTTCTTGAAATTTCTTCTTGACTCAAAAAGGTAAGCTTAATTTTGTGTAATTCTTTATCTTTGCATCCTTTCATGTCGAATTTGTAGTTCTGATTTTTGAAAGCCTTCGAATTTGACCACACTCCTTGGATGATTCCGATCAAAAGAAACCCTACACTCCTGGGATGGAATCAAAAACTAAAAAAAAAAGTACCAAATTTAAGCCTACATACCAAGTACAAAATTGAAAACTATGATGTCGGTGAGTTGTTCAAGAAGGCGAGAGGTTGGATCTGGAAAGATAAATCATTTTGGTAAAGTTAAATGTTTTTGGGAAAAAAGTTAAATCTTATTTGTGTAAAAAAAAAGTGAAAATGTAAGTGGTAAAGGTTAATGGAATGGGACCCTTTTTGTGTAATAAAAGCGCTTGTTAGACACCGCACGTCATTTACCTGGAAAATGGTGATACGACAGCACAAAAGGAACACAAATACATAAAAATGTGTTTAGGAGGGTAATAGGACCCCTGTAAAGTTTAGGTGTGTCACTGGGATCCTGGGTATAGTTCCGGGTGGTACTTGTGCCTTATCCCTTAAATATTCTAAAATGTTCTCACTTGTCTCATATGAATGGAAAAAGATTAGAAAAACACTGAATAAGTTTCTATGCGAATGTTGCTTAGACATAACACAATAGAAGCAAAGGACCCATATAGCACTGGCTGCTTTCTTGTAAATCTTGCTGTAGATTTAATTACAATAAGCTTTTAGTATTTTTAAAGTTTTTGTGGTTTTCAAGTTCTTACTCATCATGCAATTTACTCCTCTTTCTATTTTCCTGGCTACCTGTCTGTGAATGTTCAGGTTATTTCATCACATGGTTTTGGATGATTATTTAGCTCTTAGTTTTCATACTTCACATGTTGATGGATCACCCACGATCATCCTCTGGGCCTGGTGAAGATAATATTGGCATACCTGATGATTTGCGGTGTAAGAGGTCTGATGGGAAACAATGGAGATGCACTGCATTGTCTATGCCTGATAAGACTGTGTGTGAAAAGCACTACATACAGGCTAAGAAGAGAGCTGCAAATTCTGCAATGAGAGCCAGCATGAAAAAGGGAAAGAGAAAATCAATGGATGAAAATGATGTATATTCGGAGAGTAAAAGTGATGATATGGATTTACCAGCCGAGAACCAGAAACTTGGGGATTATTCTGGTTCAATCTCTGGGAAGAGGCACAAAGAAAAGGTACCAAAGAATCAGATGAATTATTTTTCTGAAACACCTCAAAGCAAGATGTTTTTAGCTCGTGGCATGAAGTCTACTGATTATCTAGACATGGATGTTGTACAGTATGATGAAAGCCGAAGAGGTTACAGGACGCCACCTCCTTCTGGTATGGAATCTTCCAGAAGCAGATTGCAGAAGATGTTTGATTCCAGTCCTACAGTGGTGAGTTTGCACTCACAGTGAGTAGCATTGGGAACGGAGTTACTTTAGGAAGTGGATAGATTGTATTTTGGTAAACATGAGATTACTCTAGGGAAATGTGATGCAGGGGATAGTTCATTTAGTAAATAAATAATTCTAATTAAGATAATAAAATTGTGGTGGTTGTTATGTAATCTGCACATTTAAGTTTGATGAAGACATATTGTCTTAGATTCAATTAGAGTTCTTAGACCTGAAGTTTCTTTTGCTCTCCAAGTATTAGAGGTCAACAGTCCGTCATTGTTATTGCTGGTTTTGTTTGATATTCTCACTTGGGCTCCTTTGATTTCCCCCTTAGGAAACCTCTGAAGGGAGCTCCAATTCTTCTGATAATACAGGGGGGCAACCTTGTCATCAATGTAGGCGGAATGATCACCGAGTAACTTGGTGCCTTAGATGTGATAGAAGGGGATACTGTGAAAGCTGCATTTCAACTTGGTGAGACTCAATTATGAAAGTAACATGTCTCTAATTTTTTCCATTTCCTATGCAATGACTGCAGAGTTTAATGTCAGGTACTCCAACATGCCAGTTGAAGAGATACAGAGGATTTGTCCTGCGTGTCGTGGTAGTTGCAATTGTAAAGTGTGTATGCGGGGAGACAACTTGTTATATATATATATATATATGGCTAAAAGAGCTTTACATGATGTAGTGGTTTTGCTTAACATGTATAAAATATTTTTTTCTTTTCTGTGATTCATTATTGCTGTGTGCATAGGTTAGAATAAGGGAGATACCTGCACAAAACAAATTGCAGTATCTCTATTCCCTTTTGTCAGCAGTTCTTCCAGTTGTTAAGCACATTCATAATCAGCAGTGCTTTGAGGTGGAACTAGAAAAAAAACTTCGAGGTACAAGTATGATCTTTTGCATCTTTATTAACGTTTATGGGAGTCCAAATTCTGATATTGGGCGAACTATGACGTATGAACTGAATATCCCTTATATTGTCCAGGAAATGGAATGGATCTTGGTCGGACAAAATTGAATGCAGATGAGCAAATGTGCTGGTAATATTTCAAATTGATAAATGTAACAATTGCCAAAGTTCTTATCTTCTTTCTGTTCCTGCTATTTGGAAATATGCACTCTCAACTTCTCTGCTTGATAAGATCTACATCATCGAGACGTTTCTGTTTGCAGTAATTTCTGCAGGATACCAATTGTTGATTACCATAGACACTGCTCAAATTGCTCATATGACCTCTGCCTTAGCTGCTGCAAAGATCTCAGAGATGCAACCAAGCTTGTGCAGGATGACAGGGGTAAGCAGTTCCTAGGAAGAGCTGATTGCAGAGAAACCACGTCAAAGGAAGTGAAATTGTCAAACGTTCATCTTAATATACTTAGCAAGCTTTCTGATTGGAAAGCAGATGGTAATGGCTCCATACCCTGTCCACCAAAGCAATATGGGGGCTGCAGTTCCTCGGTCTTATCATTGAAACGAATCTTCAAGATGAATTGGGTAGCGAAACTGGTGAAAAATGTTGAAGAAATGGTTAGTGGATGTAAAGTATGTGATTCTGGCAATCTAGAGAATACCTCTGAAGGGAAGTTGTTCCAGGCTGCTCATAGAGAGAATGGGGATGATAATGTTTTGTACCATCCATTGTCTGAAGATATTAAAAGTGAAGGGATTGAGGACTTCCGAAAGCAATGGAGTAGAGGTAAACCTGTTATCATCAAGGATATATATGATGTATCATCGATGTCAAACTGGGATCCCATTGAGATATGGAGAGGGGTAAGGGAGACAACAGAGGAGAAAACAAAAGATGATAACAGAACTGTGAAGGCCATTGATTGTTTTGATGGGAGTGAGGTTGGTACCAACTGTCTCTTGCTTGCACTATTAGATCTAGTTTCAACTTCCTTTAGATTGGCATATGTGGTTCATCTCCCCTATTATATGTTATAATTACTGTGTCCATTTTCCATGAAGTGGGCTCTTGATTTCTTTTTATCTTTAGCTGATCATACCACCGTCTCGTGTTTAATGTCTTGCAGATTGATATTCAGATTGGTCAATTCATCAGAGGATACTCAGAGGGAAGAATTCATGAGAATGGTTGGCCAGAAATGCTCAAATTGAAAGATTGGCCTTCTCCTAGTGCTTCAGAAGAGTTCTTGTTGTACCAGAGACCTGAGTTTATTAGTAAACTTCCTTTACTTGAATTCATTCACTCCAAGTGGGGTCTTCTAAATGTAGCTGCGAAATTGCCTCATTATTCCCTGCAGAATGATGTTGGTCCTAAGATTTTTCTTTCTTATGGGATGTATGAAGAACTTGGTAAAGGTGACTCAGTGAACAATCTGCATATCAACATGCGTGACCTAGTGAGTGCCATAATTTCCTTCTCATGCCATCTGTTTCTTCCTATTGTCCTTGTGTATTTGATACCTCAATTAGAGTGTTTCTTGTGTTTATCTGAAGTCGAGGCCAGTTGATATGCAAAGTGACTTGAATTCCATTATGAGGATGGCGTGCATTTTTACTTGGAAAGATATTTGCAAATTTAATCCTCAAGATGATTTATTTTTTCTGTAGTAATTTTTTTTTTGAAGCTTGAGCTGTCAAGAGGAGTCTAAGATTTCTACTTGACTGAACCACGAACAATTTGGTTGTTTGGTCAATTGGGTATTGATAAGTCATTAACTTGATAATGGAAAAGTACCTGATCCTGGCCTTAATGTGTAAGTAATCAAGAACAAATATTAGTTTACGCTTCTCCTTTGCATGGTTTGGGAATGTAAATAGAAGGTGTGTAGAAGCCCCGGTGAGGAGGTGTGAGAGGTTGGATGTGGTGGGTTTAAGGAGAGGTAGAGGTATGCTGAAGAAGTGTTGGGAAGAGATGATTAGACAAGATATGACACAATTTCAGCTTACCGAGGATGTGACCTTAGATAGGAGGTTATGGAGGTCGCATAATAAGGTAGAAGGTTTGTAGGTAGTTGAGCATTGTCTCTTCACTCTTGTTTCCAGGAAGGATAGGCTTGGTGATAGTTTGGCGCACTAACCTTGAGGTTACAGTGGCTGATAGCTGGTCCCCACAGTGATGGAACTTCTTCTTCAGGAGGCATCTTAATGACTGGGAAGTAGGCAGGTTTGTGGAGCTATTGCAGATGATTGATGGTTTCAAAGGCACTACTGTAGAGGATGACACTTTTAGATGGAAACATGATAAGGATGGCAAGTTCTCTGTAGGTAGAATTTATAGGAAAGAGGTATCCTGGATGCCTGAGAACAAAATAGGTCCTTGGAAGCATGTATGGAAAAGTATGGCCCACTAAGGTCAAGTGCTTTGCTTGGTTAGTAATCATGAAAGCTTGCCTCACTCATGAGATCCTGCAGAAAAAAGGATTGCCAATTGTGTCCAGATGCATGTTATGTAGTGACGCTAGAGAGACAAATAATCATCTGTTCCTCCATTGTAAAGTCACATCTCAGCTTTGGACTATGTTCCTCAGTTTAACAGAGACAAAATGGTCAATGCCAGAGCACACAGCAGACTTGTTAAGTTGCTGGATTAGGAGAGGGGGGAGCAAGACATAGAAGTGGTGGAGAATAATCCCACACTGTATCTGGTGGACTATCTGGAGGGAGAGGAATGGAAGAAACTTTGAAGATGGATTCAACAACATTCAGAAAATCAAAGAGAGCTGCATAGCAACTTTCTACTTTTGGTGTAAAGAACATTGTATAGAAAATGCTGAACAATTAGTAGATCTTTTAGGATTACTGTAATTAGTCTCTTGTTCTAGCTTCTTACTACCTTTTTGGAGGTCTCCAGCATTAGGTATGCTGAGGAATACAACATTACCAGTTTCAAAAAAAAATATATGGGAAGAAAGGAATGAACCTAATGGTAGAATTTTTGAGCGCAAATCAGAATCTGTAATTAGTATTAAATACAAATGTACATCTTTTACTTAATTATTGGTGCAACATGGCTATTGCAAATAACATTGATGCCATGGTTGACTCTTTGGGGTCACTACACCTTTCGTATGGCAACACCGTTGCAATTACTTTACAGCACGAACTTGTTGCTGATTCTAATATGTACTACCTTAAACAATAAAAAAAAATGATATATGGTGAAATGAAAAACTAAAAAAATGCAGAAACAAGAGAATAAGCAGATAAATAGTCTGGTTCATAAATCATTGTCAGTATGCTTGCAATTCCATTGTGAGATCTAAGATTCATTGGTTGAAGACACAGTACTCAGCTCAAGACTAAAAGGATAGAATTTTAACAGCTCTGTCAACACAAACAGGTATTCTACTCAGAAGCAGCACACATCCAGATAAATATTCACATGGCATTCCTATACTCCGTATATTCTGCTATATTTCATATCCAAGTCCCTAAAATTATTTTACAATCTCGACAACAATTGGATAACTTGTGGTCCAAATAATAGCAAGATAAACTACTTAAAAATCCCTATCTAAGATCAGTCCTGTATTTTTTTGATGAAGTCAGGTTAGTCCTGTATTCAAAAAGCCATATTTCCTTTTATACCTAAAATTCATAAAGGAATGCTTGCTCAAAAAAATATATCATAATTTTCTAAAAACATACTTGTCTGTCAGTGGATTATAAACTTCAGCAAGAGCAAGCCCTCCTCCCGATGATGTGTTGCGCCCTCCAGCTACATAAACCTTACCAGAGACAACACTGCAGGCGAAGTGAGAACGTGCTGTTCTCATACTTGCAACATTGCTCCACTCTTTTCTGAAAGGATCAAATTGGAAAACTTCATTTGTCGTCAGGGCCGTTTGATGGGGAATTACTTGATCACGTGCTCCATATGTGCCGCCAATCAGAAGAAATTTATTCAAGACACAGGCACATGAGAAACCAAGGTGCTCTTGGTCAGGGTGGTTCGTGGGTATCCTAGGCAGAGGGTGCCACCTATCAGCTTCAGGGTCATAAGCAACCCATTGATTCTCAGATCCTCCGGTTAGAACAAATAACCAGTTTCCAGACCATCCTTCTCTAGCTTTATAATTGGAATATTCTGCACTATGGAATAGCTTCCTCCATCGTCTACTTACTGTTTCAAGAATACCATGATATCCATGTGATATCATTGCTAGACATCTCAATGCCAAATCATCTGGTAGTCCAGGTATTAGCGGTTGATCAATCGTCTCCCTACAGAACATTACCTTTGTAAATGACTTAAGAGTATGAAATACAGGTGGATGAAAAAGAATGCAGATGCAGAGTTCAGGATTTGGAATGTGACATCAGAACAAGAGATGTATGGAGGTTTTTAGTATATGTAGTTCGTTAGCACTGGACCCCATGTAAGTACAAGAAATTCAACAGGGTAAAGGAATGATTTTTGGGCTTAAGAACCCATAACAAGGGACACAATAGAGGAAAAAGCATGGCAATAAAGTACTACAGTCCAAAGTACTCCATCAACAATTTCTCCTTAATTGAAATAATGGAAGAAGAGAAAAAGAAGTGACTGAAAAGTACACACAAAAAAGTAGAAGAAAAGAACGGATAAGAATAGAATACAGCAAAAAGGAGCTCCAGGATTTGAGCTACTTCAAGCCAACAATTTGTCTTAAAGAAGCAATTGCTGATTTTGACAATATCCCAGCTTTGATTTCTTTTCTATGACCTCTACTGTTCCACGAAAACATAAATTTCGAGCAAACCCTAGTTCATGTACCTCAATGTCATCAAGGGGCTTAAAACAGGTACCACATTTTCCCTACAAGAGAGAATCCAAAACTTAAAAATCAGATAATAAAGCACCTAGTTTTCATTATCATGCACCAACAACAGGGATGAGTTTATGCACTAAAATTGGGGCATGTGAACCCGTGGTCTCTCCGTAAAACTAGGTATTTTATGTATATATTTTCTAACATTGGTATAATATTATGCACCCATCCTACACGAAGGCTAAATGCCGAACTTGGTTAAATGTTGAGTTATTTACATAAAAAAATAGCAATCAATTCCCACTTAAAACTTTTTGTTTTGTTTTAGTGATGCATCCATGTTGTATACAAATCCTAGATTCGCCTCTGAGTCCAAGACAACACCACAACAATAAAATGGCAATCCATTGATCAAATGAATTTCAGATATCTCTTTCTTTGGTCCAATTGATGTAAACCCAGTTTAATAATCTTTGCAAGACTACCTTTTACTGTGATAAAAATAATCAAAGCTAAAAATCAAATACAAAGTGATTAAATGGAGACTTGCTTACATTAATAAGGTCACTCTCTAAGAGCTCGAAATTTCCAGATACTGAGAATCGGTCATGAAATTCAGCTAGTCCAAAGGATTGTTGAAGTGATGCTGCATCCAAGTAAAACTTCTGGCGACTCCAAGAAGAACGATGGCCGATTTTCTTGTGGAAATTATAGAAAGTGAAAGAGGGCTTTACCAATTTGATTGGGTTTATCCAGACTATTCTGAGAACATTTTTACGACGGTTTTAAACAAAATGAAAAGGAAAGGGCTTAATTTAAACATGAAGTAGTACCTCAACTTGTACCATTTTGCAAAGCCGGCTCTATAACTTCTAGTAATTCTCAAATGAATACATTTATTTCATGAAACTATAACTTAGTACCCCTATAATTTCACGTGTTTTTTCACTATCGGTAATGTGAATGTAGTGTTGACCTAAAATAATATAAGAAGTCATTTGTTTTGTGGAATAAGTTATTTTGGAATTATAATCTTTGAACTAATTTATTTTATTTCTCAGGTGGAATAAGCTAACACTAAGGGGTTGTTTGATTGGGAACTAGTTATCCCATGATAATTATTCTAAGATAACTTATCACATCATATATATGAAATAACTTATCCCATCACTGTGGTATAAATGGTGGAATAAGTTATCCCAAACATAACAACCAAACAAGACACCAAATTTTATCCTAGGACTATTTTTTTTATCCAAGGACTATTTTTTTTAATCTCCTACACCAAACAAGTTTGTTATTAAATATATATTTTGTTTGTTTGAAGATATAAATTTAACTTAAAATTATTTATACTCTTGTAGGCACATAAAATTTATTGAATAAATTCATATAAAATTTGAATTTAATCCATGTTTATTTGAATTGAACGATTAATTTGGATTGCATAATTAAATAAATTCATTTTCATTAAATTCAAGTCAAATGTTCGTTTCATCTTGAGGCCTAAACACATACCAAATGTCGAGTGACATTACATGATATTTTAGTCAAATTCAAGACCATAAAGTATATCTGATGTCCCATCACTCAATTTTTATGTTATTATGCTGAAGAGTGTAGATAGTAGCTTAAGGTAAATCTATCCATGTTAATTTACGGCATAACAATTCTTTCATCAACTTTTGTAGCAAACAGAAAGTGAGGGTGCAAAAGTTTTAAATATGTAGAAAGAGTAGGGGCTTTGAATTAAAGGTGACATTAATGTGTCAAAATAAAGGGGCAATGACATAAGTCTTAATTATTGAGTGTAGGTGACAATTATGTGATTAATGATTAAGGATTGTGGAGTTGCCCTCAAGTTTATAAGTTGACAGTTTGGTTCATTGAATTAAATGAGGGGTAAAAGGTTAAATGACTAAAACCTAATTTAACCAATTTTGGTGGGAACCAAAATTGGAGGGAAGCCACGACCAATGAGCTGTACCAAAAGGGGGGAAATGCCGCCTCCCACGTATTCCTCTTCTTATTCTTCTTTTGCTTTGTTCTTGCTCTCTTCTTGCTTGGTTGCTTGCCTTTCTTCTTCCCGTTCTATTCATCTTCTTCTTTTTCTTTTCGTACATTGTTGGTCTTGGCTGCTAGTCCTTGAGCTTTTTTCTTCTTCTTTTCATCTTCTTGAATCAGATTTAGCTAATCTAATCAATGGATCAGATTTCGTTCGGTATCAATTGGAATTACTTCATAAGTGATTGGGTTCACACACACCATTGTTTTGGTAAGTAAAATTAACAATTCTTTGAAATCATTCATCATCATCTAGGTAGCCGCAATTTTTTCAATAATTTGCATTCGCTTTTCCAACATATGGATATATATGTTGCAACATATGACTTATACATTTTCTCACAATATGTGATTTATGTTTCGCAACAGAATAGTTATATGTAGCAACATATGACTTACATTTCGCAACAAGATAGACATATGTTGCTATATATAACTTACACATGTGCCACATGTGATTTATTTGTCACAAGATATTAGTTATATGTAGCAACATATGACTTACATGTCGCCACAGAATAGTCATATGTTGCAACATGTGACTTACACATTTTGTCACAATATGTGATTTATGTTTTGCAACAGAATAGATATATGTAGCAATATATGACTTACATTTCGCAACAAAATAGCCATATGTTGCGACATATAACTTACACATATTGCCACATGTGATTTATTTGTCACAACATATCAGTTATATGTAGCAACATATGATTTACACGTCGCCACAGAATAGTCATATATTGCAACATATGACTTACATATTTCTTCATTAGTACTAATTGTTTTTTTAATTAATTTCTTCAGGTACAATAAATGGAGGGATTATTTGTAGGGATTGATTGTCGTGGTGAATGGGTTGAGAAGAAAACTCGATACATTTGGCGTTGGAAGGATGATAAGAAACAGGGAGGGTCGGTATGGATGATTGTCGAAAGAAATATGTTGTATGATGATTTTGTGAATTTAGTCATGCAAAAATGTGGATACAATTGTCAATTGAAAGATCTTGTCATGAGTTACATTCCTCATTTTTTTCATAATGAGAAGGTCTTACCTTTTAAAATAACTGATCAGTCTAGTTTGCTTGTTTATTTAGGAGGAGAAAAGAGACCCCCCATATTAAGAGTCTACATGGATGAAAATCCTATCAAGGAGGATCATAATCTATAAGAAGACCAACAAGATATGTTAAATGATGAATTTGATGATGTGGACATGAATAATCACGATGCTGAAATTGGAAAAGATGAAGTGCCGGACTTTGAAAGCAACAATCCTCCTACACCTATTGTTGGCAGCAACATTCCATGTTCTTCTTAATCATCACGTGTGAATAATGTTCGAGATGATGAAACTGGTTTTTATAAGGGAATGACATTCAAGAACAAGGAAGAATTGGCAAATTCATTGAAAATTGTTTGCTTGAAAAAAGATTTTATACTGAAAAAGGTAATCAATTCTCATAATGTGTTTTCTTTCAAATGTTCATATTCAGAGTGCAGCTGCTGCGCCCTTGCTTCTTGCCTTATCTTACTTAGTAAAGCAACCTTTCGCGCTAGGCTACTGCTCGCCTTTGTTTGATATGTTCATTCAGTACCAATACAAACGAAAACTACACCAAAGTGCTCTTTGGGAGGTGAAAGAGCGGTTGAAGCGGACATTTCGAAATGACAGTGTCGAAGATATATTTCTATATATACACGATTACGGTCTGTGAAATTTACAAGTAGCGACAAGTTTGTCATTAGAATCTATGAAAAGTACCATACGTGTGGTTCAGAGCATCTTACAAGCCATAATCCCTATGCCACGACAAAAGTCATAGGTAAGTACTTTGAAAATAGGTTTCCCAATAGTAAAGGCCCATCCATAAGAGACATGTCAAATCAACTCTGCACAAAATTGGGTTGTAAGGTAAGCTATTGGAAGATTTATAAGGGCATGGAGCATGCTAAGTCTAATGTTAGGGGAACACATGAGCACATATATGCAGTTCTTAATATGTACCGTTATATGCTTGAAGTTACAAATCCAGGAAGTAAGATGGCATTGTCGCTCGATGAAAATGGAAGGTTCAAGTACTTTTTTGTATCATATGCTGCTTGGATAACTAGTTTTCAAGAAATGAGAAAAGTAATAGCCGTTGATGGGACATTCCTGAGGAGCAAGTATGAATGAGTTTTGCTATCGGCGGTGGCACAAGATGCTGAAAATCATATATTTCCAGTGGCTTTCTGTGTTGTGGACAAGGAATGTGATGCCTCATATGAATATTTTTTTTCAAAATATGAGAAGCTTTATAGATGATACTGATGAGTTGTGCATTATTTCTGATAGACATCCAAGTATTCGAAAGATGGTTTCGACTATCTACCCTGCATCTCATTATGGTTGTTCCATGAGATACCTTGGGAAAAATATTCGAAATAACTTTCACAATTCAAAGGTAGTGTCCCATTTTTATAAAGCAGCAAAGGTGTGCGATAGATGTGAGTTCAATGACCATTTCAATCAAATAAGAGATTTGGTACCAAAGGCGGCTGAAACTCTTGAATGTAGTGGATTCCACACATGGAGCAGGGCATTTTGCCCGGGAAATAGGTACATTATTGTCTATACCATCTCGTTTGAGTTTATTGTAATTTTATGTGTTTTGATTGATTTTTATTTTTTGTTGTGTAAATATAAGATTATGACTTCAAACATTGCGGAGTCGATGAATTCTATGTTTGATGTTGAAAGAGAATTTCCCATTGTCGCTCTATTTGATGAAATAAACAGGAGATTTGCACTTTTATTTCACTAGAGACGTATGGAGCTGGTGAATTCTACAAATAGATTTGTTCCTTCAATTGAAAAAGACATATCAAAGTATGTCAACGCGGGCAACAAGTTGTTGGCTCATCAAATCGTTAACTACAAGTTCAGTGTCACTGGTCATGGTGATGTTGCTACGATGGATCTACAAAGAAGAACTTGTACTTGTAGAATTTTTGACTTGGACAAAATACCTTGTCCACATGCCATGGCAGCGCTTTGAGCCCAATATGGTGCCGAATTTGAAAATCAGATATATGAGTACTCCTCTCCATATTATTCAGTGGAAAAATACATAATGGCATATTGTGAGGAAATTCACCTGGTGACACCTGAAGATTCTTGGATTGTCCCTTTGGATGTCATAGAGAGAGAAATACCTCCTCCATATGTTGATCCAAGCAAACCTGGAAGAAGGAGATATAAGAGACGGCGTGGAGTTGGTGAATCATTTCCAACAAGAAAAAATAAGTGTTCCGTATGTAGGGACTTTGACCACAAAAGAACTACAAGCCCAAATCAAAATGCTCCATAAATGTTGTTCAATTTTAATGAATGCTCTTTTTTATTTGAGGATGATGTTCCCTATCTTCTTATCTTAATTTGAATCAACTTATGTTATGTTATTTATATAAAATGTGTGATTTATTTAATTATGTGTTGCTACTTACAATAGAATATTGCATATGTCAATTATGTGTTAGATTTTACAATAGTATATTGCATATGTTCCAACATATGTCAATTATGTGTTACATGTACTACAGAATAACACATCTGTCCCAACATATATTAATTATGTGTTAGATCTTACAACATAATATTGCATATGCTCCAACATATGTCAATTATGCGTTACAAGTACCACATAAAATGCATATGTTCCAACATATTTCTAATAAATAATTACGTGTAAGGTGTGTGAACCATCAATCAATCATTACTGTCATTGGAACAACTTTCAAGAAAAAAATTAATTACAACTCTTCATATTTTACCCTTTTTAAAAAAAAAATAAGTACTTTCATTTGAAAAGTCAAAAGTTGTGTCTCTTAGCTTCTCTTCTCCTCTCTTCTGTTCGTCTTCAAAAGTTGCAACTTTTCACACATTTCCTGACATTATATAAGAACACAACAACAAAAGGTCTTTTCATTTAATTTTCTCCAAGATGGGAAGGAAGAATAAGAAATCTTCAAAAATGATTACGAGTAAAAAAAACTACATTGAATCCCTTTCGAGGAAACTACTAATTGATATCGTTGAAAGAATTGTTTCCTACTCCCTCAAAGATTTAATGAGGGTTAAATTAAGGTACGTATGTATTAATCAATTTTCGCTCTTTAATTTGATTTGATTTCTCAGTTCCAGGGTCCTCAATCAAGTCGCTAATGAACCTTCTGTATATCAAAAGGTAACATTGGTCAACTTTCCTTATCGTAGATGGTCGATAGCTCAAGAAGCCATTTATTTCCTGGAAATGTGCAAAGCATCCGGGAATTTAGAAGCTTTATATAGAAAAAGTGTGGTAATTTTTTATGTTTTCGTATGTATTCACGTTTTTATCGATGTATTTTGCCTTTTAAATGTGTTATTTCTTCTGTAGTTTGATTTTTTCAACAGTAACAATCAAACTGCATTGGAAATGATTAATCAAGCAGCAGACGATGGCCACATTGGTGCATCCTATGTGCTTGCCATAATTTCAATCTTCAATGGCGGTGAATTCATGAGAGAAGGTTTAATGTTCATTGTCAACATGAAAAAACGAAGCCACTAAAAGTCAAAAGATGTCGACAAAATTTGCGAAATATTTTAGGTGGAATGTAGGTGCCAGAACCTAATTTGTTGGAAGGAAGACTCATTTGTTGCACTGTTCATCAATTTGAGCGAATCGATCGCAGGAATGGTTAGCCCATGGGAAGCGACAATGAAGATGATATTCGTTGTGATTTATGTAGTTGTGATTTTGAACTAGATTATGTAGTTAAATTTCTGCCTTATACCACTGTGTGGTATTAATTAAATTGCCATCTGTGGCAACATATGTACATAACTTGCGAACTAAATTCATGGTGAAAAAAATTGCCTTTTTGTCTTTTGTACTGATTTGTGAATTTGTTCTTTATAAAATGTTTAATCTAAAAATATTTGTTTTTTTTTTCATAGTGTTCTCATTTGGACCATCCTTGAAATGTCATCTGTTGCAACATATGCACGTTCTGTGGTATAAAATGTTGTATTTAACAGTTTAAATTGCAAAAGATATGTCATATGTGGCAACATGTGTATATCCTAAAATGTGCTTTTTGGGGCTAATTCAATTGAATTACGGTTTAATACAACAACCTTCTGCATTAATTACAACTCTTCATATTTTACCCTTTTTTCAAAAAAATTAAGTACTTGCATTTGAAAAGTCAGAAGTGTCTCTTCGTCTTCAGAAGTTGCAACTTTTCGCATTCATTACATTGGGATTATATTATATAAGAAGAACACAACTTAGGGCCTTTCATTTAATTTTCTTCAAAAATGACTATGAGTAAAAAAAAATACATTAAATCCCTTCCAAGGGAACTACTAATTGATATCGTTGAAAGGATTGCTTCCTACTCCCTCAAAGATTTAATGAGGGTTAAATTAAGGTATGTATGTATTGATCAATTTTCGCTCTTTAATTTATGTTCCTAACCATTTGATTTGATTTCTCAGTTCCAAGGTCCTCAATCAAGTTGCTAATCAACCTTTTGTATATCAGAAGGTAATATTGCTCAGCATTCCTGTATTTATATGGCCATCTTCAGTTGTTCGAATATGCACTTCTTTCCTGGAAATGTGCAGAGCATCGGAAAATTTAGAAGCCTTATACAGAAAAGGCGTGATAATTTTTAATGTTTTTCGAATGTATTCAAGTTTTTATCAATGTATTTTGCATTTTAAATGTGTTATTTCATTTGTAGTATATTTTTTCAACCGTAGCGATTCAAATGGATTGGGAATGCTTAGTCAAGCAGCAAACGGTGGCCACATTGGTGCATCTTATGTGCTTACCATAATTTCAATCTTCAATGGCGGTGAATCCACGAAAGAAGCCTTAATGTTCATTGCCAACATGACTCCACTAAAACTCAGAAGATGTTGAGAGAAGTTGTGATATACTTTATTTGGAAGGGTACCAGAACCTTATTTGTTGGGAGAAAGACCAATTTGTTGCACTGTTCAAAGCCCCCACTTTCGTTGTGAATTATGTAGGTGTGATTTAGAAATAGATGAAGTAGTTAAATTTCTGTATTAATTAAATTTTCATGTGTGGCAACATATGAACGTTCTGTTTTTGAACTTGTTCTTTATAAAATGTTTAATCTAATTTTTTTTTTTACATTTTTTCATTCCTAAATCGCTCAATTTATCGATTAACCGATCCTTGAAGTGTCATATGTGGCAACATATGCACCAACTGTTTGATAAATCGCAACAGACATGTCATATGTGGCAACATGTGTATATCATAAAATGGTCTTTTTGGGGTTAATCCAATTAAATTGTCACCTAATTCAACATGTAACACTAATATATAGTCCTACAACATGTCTAAGTACAAAATTATGGTCTAATACAACAACCTTCTTTCAATTCTATCAATTATTTTTACAAAGACTATCATCCCACTTGTTCATCATACAATGACCAAGTAACTCCATATGATAGTTATATAACACTCTTGTAAATCGTTGTTCCAAGTGTTATAACATATTTTTATTGCTTAATTATGGTTCAAAGTAGTAAAATTTGATCCAATTTGACATTTTCCCATTCTTAAATCGCTCAATTTATCGATTAACCGATCCTTGAAGTGTCATATGTGGCAACATATGCACGTTTTGTTTGATAAATCGCAACAAACATGTCATATGTGGCAACATGTGTATATCATAAAATGGTCTTTTTGGGGTTAATTCAACATGTAATGTAAGATCATTCTAGAATACTCCACTAACACACACTCCACTCACTCTCACTCATTATAAAAGGGTTAATTAGGGTTCCCTTAATTCACAAAAATAAGCTCTCATTTTATATTTTCTTTCATTTATTCTTTCTCCTCTCCTTCTCTCATCACACTCAAATTTCCCTGAGAAATGTTACCACCTTGGAAAAATTTAAGTCTCTGCATGCTCTTGTTGTGGGTGATCAACGTAATTATGTTGTTCTCAATTAATATGATGTCTTCTTCAAGTGTGTTCTCAGTGCATGGGTGATGTTCGTTGTTTGTTTTTGTTGGATCTTGTCTAATGGAGGGTAGCTTCATCATTTGGTAAGTCTTCTTACTTTATATATAACATCCTGTCTACTGTAACTGTAACGGCGTGTATGGGGTAGCTAACTATGGTTGTTTGTTTTTCTGTAGGTGGTCTTGTGACAGAGTGCATGGGTAGCTCTGATCCACCACCCTTCAAGAAAGAATGGTGATGCCCCTCTAGGTTTAATCGCTCAATGCTGACTCCAGATCATCCAGTCAAGTCCTTTTTTGCTGGCCTAAGTAGTAGTATAGGGCTAGAGCATTTCAGATGTAAATTTTGTTGTTTTTGTTGGCGTTAATGCCTTGTAAATATGGATATGTAGCCTAGCGTAGCCTTGCATGTAATACTATATCAACTATCAATGGGCTAGAGCGTTTCAGATGTAAATTTTGTTGGCGTTAATGCCTTGTAAATATGGATAAGTAGTCTAGCCTAGCCTTGCATGTCACTAGTTCAACTATCAACTATCAATGACATGTTTATGTTTATGTTTATGTTTAATGTTTTCCAAGTTTATGTGCTTGAACTCATTTCTATTAATGGTGATACTACTTGCATGTACACATAATTGGCATATGTTGCAACAACTTAAAAAACGTAAGTACTTTATAAAAGTCATAGGCAAGCCCAACCTCTAAAACTGGCCCAATCGTTCCATTATTTCATTTCTAGAAGGGATATATATATATAAATTAGGGTTTTCATTTTCATTTCAAGAATAGGGTTTTCATTTTCTTCCTCGCCGCTTCGGTTTCTCTCCTCTTTGCGCTTTCTCTTCCTCTCTCTCTCGTCGCATGGATCTTGGATCTCTGGAGTGAATGGGATATAATGATGTTTTTTTATGTCATCAGTCTTTTTTCTGTCAGTCTTTTCTGTTCTTTGTTTTTTAACACGCAACTAATTTGATTGGTCTTTGGTTAAACCAAATCTCAGCACTATCATGTATTGTCAAATCAATAAAATTATTAATTTTGCAATATAATGGTTGGGTAAGAATGAGTTCTTTAAATATAGATCAGTACTCTAGATCTAGATCTAATGAATGAGTTTTGTTTGTTTTTGTTACTTTTGATATAATGTCAAATGCAATATTGAATCGAATTTGTAATGATGAAAATGATCCCATGTTGGATGTGAAAATCTGTTGCAAACATGGAGACTTACTTTCAATGCAAACTTCATGGTTGAAGGACAATCCAGGTCGAAGATTTTGGTCTTGTCCACGCTATCGTGTATGTACATTTCTACATCTTAGTCTGGAGACTTCTCTCTAGTTTGTTTGTTTTTTTTCTTAATTTAAATTTCTTTGTGGTGTGTATTTTAGGAGAATGCATGCAACTTCTTTAGATGGAGGGATCGTGAAGATGTTGATATTCGATCCAAGTTCGTTATTCTGAGATTGGCGAACAGAATTAAGGAGTAGGAAATTGATGATGAAAATCAAATTAAAAGAAGTAACAAATGTGTGATGAAGGAGAAGAAGAAGATCAAATGTTGTAACAACTGGAAGCTAATCTTCGTGTTGTTTGTTGTGGTTTTTTTTCTATTTTTAAGCATTACCAAGAAGAACAATGTGGAGGATGGAAAATTCATATGTAGTTGTGTACAACCTTTAAAATTATCATAGGTGTGGAAATAAAATAAATAAACTTAGTTTTGCACTCCTGTTCCAATATTTTTACTTGTTCTTAACATAACATATGAGTCAAATGTTGCTACATATGAGACATATGTTGCTACAGATGACTCATATGTTGCTACATATGCCTCAAATGCTGCGACATATCACCCTTATGTAGCAACGTTTAACCATTTGAGGCATATGTTGCTACAGATGACCCATATGTTGCTACATATGAGACATATATTGCTACAGATGACCCATATGTTGTTAGAGATGACCCATATGTTGCTACATATGAGACATATGTAACAACATTTGATCAAGTACTTGCTCTCAATATAACATCACATACTATGTACTTGCTCTCAATATAAGATAAAATAACATAAGTGATAAAATAAAATATTGTCTTTAATTACAAACATATTATCAAGGCTCCAAGCTCCTAGATACTATTCCAGCAGCCCAAAACCGTTGCATTTGACGAACTGCATTGTCACACAACAGGGTTTGGGGAGGTTGAATTTTTGTCCTGGTAATCAAATGCTTAATAAATGCAAGCGAATATGACGTGCATGCGGCTTTGCTATCATTTGTTACCATGGGTTCCAATCGACCTTTAAATTCCTATGGTTCATTGAGGAATTTATCTGGCAAATGATTCATTATTCCACTTTGCTTCAACAATTTTGGCAGCAACTCGAAGACAGGTTGTATGAATGTAAAAAACTTGACATGTTCTATACCCATCAGCAGGCGACTATAAACATTCATGCGACCTTCGTGCAAGATGATTTCAAGAGTCACAAAATGAGTTTTGTTCAAGTTCATGACTGCCAAAAGCCTTTTTGCACCAATCCAATTTATGCCTCCAGGATATGGTCTAATGCCCCTGACATAGTTAATCATATCTTCATCCCATTCAAACTCATTAATTAACTGCGTAAAGCTTCTGCCACCAACTGTTGTTGCCTCCTCGCTCATTTTGTCATATCTTAGTTTGAAGTTGGAATAGAAGTTGAGATCTAGGATTCTATCTGTGGAATCATAGTACTCAGAGTATCTCACATGCCTCTCCCGCATGAGGCTAAGGATTTCATCAACATACTGAAATAAAAAATAATATTAAAGAGTAAAGAAGAGTAATCATTGAAAAGATAAAACAAACGAACATTATAAATTGAAGGTACTAGTAGAGAAAAATTACTCAGTCTTCCCACCAAATGTCCATGCTTGTCATGGTCCTGAAATCTTTTCCACAAAAAAAATACATGTTGTATTGTGCACGCAGTTCCTCTGCTCTCGTCAGGTCCACCAGTTTGTTCTTTTCAACTATAGTCGCACGCTTATAAACATTCACATGCTTGAACTCCAGCACTTCCTCTCCTACGGCCATTGGCAATTCTCCAAAGATCTTCTTCTTCAAATTTTGCATTGCCTTGATAAATGATTTTTCCTCATCTTGGCCTGTGGAGTATATGGATGTCGAACATTCTTTGATAGAATGACCTTGACCCCCCTCTTGTTTTTAAATTCATTGACAGCCTGACTCAATGTTTGAAGATATATGATAGAATCTTCATTTTGTTTTTTGCACTTGTCACAGAGAAAGCCAAAGCATCTTCTACAAGAGGTAAGCCCTTGGACTTGTCCAATACTAGCACCATCACCAGCATCAGTACCACGACCATCACCCCCATAAAAAACAACTAATTCATTAACAACTCTATCTCTTTTGATGGTTCTTGCTCCAGCCAATTCCATTTTAACTCTATCCACAACAAGATCAAATAAGGTTTCAACTAACCCTAGAGTAAATAGATATGGCATTTGCAATTTCTTTTCTGTTGGGACAAGCCATGGATGCATAACCTAAAATTATAAAAATGAGTCATCCGTAGGAATATTTGGGTCAGATGTTGCCACATATGTGTCATATGTCGCTACAGATGGGTGATATGTTGACA
>JAJOOR010003132.1:0-41450 GCA_036250505.1 Solanum acaule | reverse complement strand
GTAAACCCCCCCCCCCCATTTTGCCAATTTTCGTGTGATTTAGTCAATGGACTTTTAGCTAAACTGGAATTCTGACCTTAATTTTGCTAAATTTTTCGTCGACGTCCGTTAATAACTTAGATATGGAGCCAGTTGGCCCTCACGTCCAAAACGTCCCATTTTCAAGGTCAAAAGGTCCCCGGATCATGTAAAACCCCTATTTTGCATATTTTCGTGTGCTATAGTCCATGGAGATTTTGCTAATCTGGAATTCCGACCACATTTTTGCCAAAATTTTTCGTGAACGTTTGTTAAGACCTTAGATATGGATCCAGTTGTCCCTCACGGCCAAAATGTCCCATTTTCAAGGTCAAAAGGTCCCGGGATCAGGTAAACCCCCCATTTTTTTCCGATTTCCATGTGCTATAGTCCATGGACTTTTTTGGTAATCTGGAATTCCGAGCTTATTGTTGTCGAAATTTTTTGGGGACGTCCGTTAAGACCTTAGCTTTGGATTCAGTTAGCCCTCACGGACAAACCAACCCATTTTCAAGGTCAAATGTACCCCGGTGCTGGTAAACCACCCATTTTACCAATTTTCGTGTGCTATAGTCTATTGAATTTTTGGTGATCTGAAATTCCGAGCTCATATTTGCAGAAATTTATCGTGGACATCCGTTAAGACCTTGTTTATGGAGCCAGTAGGCCCTCACGGACAAAACGTCCCATTTTGAAGATCAAACAAGCGCCAGAGCAGGTAAACCCCGCATTTTGCCAATTTTCGTGTGCTATAGTCCATGGACTTTTTAGTGATCTGGAATTCCGACCTCATTTTTACCAAAAATTTTTGTGGACGTCCATTAGGACCTTTGCTATGGAGCCAGTTGACCCTCACGGCCAAAACATCCCATTTTCAAGGAGACACGAACCCCGGAGCAGGTAAACCCACCATTTTGCATATTTTGTCCATGGACTTTTTACTGATCTGGAATTCCAACCTTATTTTTCCCAAAAATTTTCGTGGACGTTCGTTAAGACCCTAGATATGGAGCAAGTCGGCCCTAACGGCCAATATGTCCCTATTTCAAGGTCAAAAGGGCCCCGGATCAGGTAGACCCCCTATTTTCCCAATTTTCGTGTGCTATAGTCCATGGACTTTTTCGTAATGAGGAATTCCCAGCTTATTATTGCCAAAAATTTTCGTGGACGTCCGTTAAGACCTTAGCTATGGATTCAGTTATCCCTCACGGCCAAAACATCCCATTTTCAAAGTCAAATGTTCCCCGGAGCTCGTAAACCCCCCCCCCCCCATTTTGCCAATTTTCGTGTACTATAGTTTATGGACTTTTTGGTGATCTGGATTCCGACCTCATTTTTGCCAAATTTTTTTATGGACGTCCGTTAAGAACTTAGCTATGGAGCCAGTTGGCCCTCACGGCCAAAACGTCCCATTTTCAAGGGCAAACGGACCCCGGACCAGGTAAAATCCCCAATTTGCCAGGTTTCGTGTGCTTTAGTCCATGGACTTTTTGTTGATCTGGAATTGCGACCTCATTTTTGCACAAACTTTTTGTGGACATCCGTTAAGACCTTAGCAATGGAGCCAGTTGGCCCTCACGGCCAAAACGTCCCATTTTGAAGGTCAAACGATCCCCGGAGCAGTTAAACCCCAATTTAGCTGATTTTCGTGTGCTATAGTCCATGGACTTTTTGGTGATCTGGAATTACAAACTCATTTTTGCCAAAAAAATTTGTGGACGTTAGTTAAGACCTTAGCTGTGGAGGCAGTTGGCCCTCACGGCCAAAACGTCCCATTTTCAAGGACAAACGGTCCCCGTATCAGGTAAACCCCACATTTTGCCGATTTTCGTGTGCTATAGTCCATGGACTTTTTGGTGATCTGCAATTCCGAGCTCATTTTTGCTAAAAATTTTCATGGACTTCCGTTAAGACCTCAACTTTGGAGCCAATTGTCCCACAGGGTCAAAACGTCCCATTTTCGTGGTCAAACGGGCCTTGGATCAGGTAATTCCCGCAATTTGCCGATTTTCATGTGCTATAGTCCATGGACTTCTGGTGATCTGGAATTCCGAGCTTATTTTTGCTAAATTTTTTTGTGGACGTCCGTTAAGACCTTAAATATGGAGCTAATTGTCCCTCACGGCCAAAATATCCCATTTTCAATGTCAAACGGGCCCCGGATCAGGTAAACCCTGCATTTTGCCGATTTTCGTGAGCTATACTCCATGGACTTTTTGGTTATCTGGAATTACGAGCTCAGTTTTGTCGAAATTTTTCGTGGACGTCGGTTAAGACCTTAGCAATGGATTCATTTAGCCCTCAAGGTCAAAATTTCCCATTTTAAAGGACAAACGATCCCCGTAGCATATAAACTCCCCATTTTGCCGATTTTCATGTGCTATTGGCCATGAGCTTTTTGTTTTTCTGGAATTCCGAGCTCATTTTTGTCGAATTTTTTTGTGGATGCTCGTTAAGACCATAGCTATGGAGCAAGTTGGCCTCACGGCCAAAACGTCCCATTTTGAAGGTCAAACAAGCACCAGAGCTGGTAAACCCCCAATTTTGCCGATTTTCGTGTGCTATAATCCATGGACTTTTTGGTGATCTGGAATTCCGTCCTCATTTTCACCAAAAAATTTTGTGGACGTCCATTAAGACCTTAGCTATGGAGCTAGTTGATCGTCACGGCCAAAACGTCCCATTTTCTAGGTCAAACGAACGCCGGAGCAGGTAAACCCCGCCCCCCATTTTGCCGATTTTCGTGTGATTTAGTCAATGGACTTTTTGCTAATCTGGAATTCCGACCTCATTTTTGCCAAAATTTTCGTGGACGTCTGTTAAGACCTTAGATATGGAGCCAGTTGGCCCTCACGGCCAAAACGTCCCATTTTCAAGGTCAAAAGGTCCCCGTATCATGTAAACCACCTATTTTGCCTATTTTCGTGTGCTATAGTCCATGAACATTTTGCTAATCTGAAATTCCAATCACATTTTTGCCAAAAATTTTCGTGGACGTCCATTAAGAGCTTAGATATGGATCGAGTTGGCCCTCACGGCCAAAAAGTCCCATTTTCAAGGTCAAAAGATCCCGGGATTAGGTAAACCCCCTATTTTTCCGATTTTCATGTGCTATAGTCCATGGACCTTTTTGGTAATCAGGAATTCCCAGCTTATTGTTGTCGAAATTTTTCATGGACGTCCATTAAGACCTTAGCTATGGATTCAGTTGGCCCTCACGGACAAAACAACCCATTTTCAAGGTCAAATATGCCCTGGAGCTGGTAAACCACCCATTTTACCAATTTTCGTGTGCTATAGTCCATGGAATTTTTGGTGATCCGGATTCCGAGCTCATTTTTGCAGAAATTTATCATGGACGTCCGTTAAGACCTTGGCTATGGAGCCAGTAGGCCCTCACTGCCAAAACGTCCCATTTTGAAGGTCAAACAAGCACCAGAGCAGGTAAACCCCGCATTTTGCCGATTTTCATGTGTTATAGTCCATGGACTTTTTGGTGATCTGGATTTCCGACCTAATTTTTACCAAAATTTTTTGTGGACGTCCATTAGGACCTTAGCTATGGAGCCAGTTGACCCTCACGGACAAAACGTCCCATTTTCAAGCTGAAACGAACCCCGGAGCAGGTAAACCCACCATTTTACATATTTTCGTGTGCTATAGTCCATGGACTTTTTGCTAATCTGGAATTCCAACCTCATTTTTCCCAAAATTTTTCGTGGACGTCCGTTAAGACCTTATATATGGAGCAAGTCGGCCCTAACGGCCAAAACGTCCCTTTTTCAAGGTCAAAAGAACCCGGATCAGGTAGACCACCTAATTTGCCTATTTTCGTGTGCTATAGTCCATGGAATTTTTGGTAATCTGGAATTCCCAGCTCATTTTTACCAAAGTTTTTCGTGGACGTCCATTAAGACATTAGCTATGGATTCAGTTATCCCTCACGGCCAAAACATCCCATTTTCAAGTTCGAATGTGCCCCGGAGCTGGTAAACCCCCCATTTTGCCAATTTTCGTGTGCTATAGTCCATAGACTTTTTGGTGATCTGGAATTTCGAGTTCATTTTCGTCGAATGTTTTCGTGGACGTCCGTTAAGACCTTAGCTATGGAGCAAGTTGGCCCTCACAACCAAAACGTCCCAATTTCAAGGTCAAACGGGCCCCGGATCAAGTAAACCCCCCATTTTGCTGATTTTCGTGTTCAATAGTCCATGGACTTTTTGGTTATCAGGAATTTCGAGCTCATTTTTCCCGAATTTTTTTTCGTGGAGGACCATTAAGACCTTAGCTATGGATTTAGTTATCCCTCACGGCCAAAACTACCCATTTTCAAGGTCAAACGATCCCCGGAGCATGTAAACCCTCCATTTTGCTGATTTTCATTTGCTATAGTCCATGAACTTTTTGGTTATCTGGAATTCTGAGCTCATTTTTGCCAAAAATTTTCGTGGATGTCCGTTAAGACCTTAGTTATGCAGTCAGTTGTCCATCACGGCCACGAGCAATCGAGCAGGTAAACCCCCCATTTTGCCGATTTTCGTGTGCTATAGTCAATGGAATTTTTGGTGATCTGTAATTCCAAGATCATTTTTACCAAAAATTTTCGCGGACATCCCTTAAGACCTTAGCTATGGAACCAGTTGGCCCTCACGGCCAAAACATTCCATTTTGAAGGTCAAACGAGCACCAGAGCAGGTAAACCCCCAATTTTGCCGATATTCGTTTGCCATAGTTCATGGACTTTTTGGTGATCTGAAATTCGAGCTCATTTTTGCCAAAATTTTTCGTAGACTCCCGTTAAGATCTTAGTTTTGGAGCCAGTTGACCTCACGGCCATAACGTCCCATTTTCAAAGTCAAACGAGGACCGGATCAGGTAAACCCCTAATTTTACCGATATTCGACTTCTATAGTCCATTGTCTTTTTAGTTATCTGGAATTCCAACCTCATTTTTGCCAAAAATTTTCATGGACGTCCGTTAAGACCTCAGCTATGGAGCCAGTTGACCCTCACGGCCAAAACGTCCCATTTTCAAGGGCAAACGGACCCCGAACTAGGTAAACCCCCCATTTTGCCAGATTTCGTGTGCTTTAGTCCATAGACTTTTTGGTGATCTGGAATTTCGAACTCATTTTTTCACAAACTTTTTGTGGACATCCGTTAAGACCTTAGCAATGGAGCCAGTTGGCCCTCACGGCCAAAACGTCCCATTTTGAAGGTCAAACGATCCCCGGAGCAGGTAAACCCCCATTTTGCCGATTTTCGTGTGCTATAATCCATGGACTTTTTGGTGATCTGGAATTACGACCTCATATTTGCCAAATATTTTCGTGGACGTCAGTTAAGACATTAGCTATGGAGGCAGTTGGGCCTCACGGCCAAAACGTCCCATTTTCAAGGTCAAACGAGCCATGTATCAGGTAAACGCCCCATTTTGCCGATTTTTGTGTGCTATAGTCCATGGACTTTTTGATGATTTGGAATTCCGAGCTCATTTTTGCCAAAATTTTTCATGGACTTCCGTTAAGACCTCAACTTTGGAGCCAGTTGTCCCATACGGTCAAAACATCCCATTTTCGTAATCAAACGGGCCCCGGATCAGGTAATTCCCGCAATTTGCCGATTTTCATGTGCTATAGTCCATAGACTTTTGGTGATCAGGAATTCCGAGCTCATTTTTGCCAAATTTTTTTGTGGACGTCCGTTAAGACATTAGATATGGAGTTAATTATCCCTCACGGCCAAAATGTCCCATTTTCAATTTCAAACGGGCCCCGGATCAGGTAAACCCTGCATTTTGCCGATTTTCATGAGCTATACTCCATGGACTTTTTGGTGATCTGGAATTACGAGCTCATTTTTGCCAAAAAATTTTGTGGACGTCCGTTAAGCCCTTAGCTATGGAGGCAGTTGGCCCTCACGGTCAAAACATCCCTTTTTCAAGGTCAAACAAGCCCCAGAGCATGTAAACCCCCCATTTTGCCGATTTTCGTGTGCTATAGTCCTTGGAATTTTTGGTGATCTGGAATTTCGACCTCATTTTTGCCCAAAATTTTCGTGGACTTCCGTTAAGACCTTAGCTATGGAGCCAGTTGACCCTCACGGCCAAAACCACCCATTTTCAAGGTCAAACAATCCCCGGAGCATGTAAACCCCCCATTTTGCCGATTTTCGTGTGCTATAGTCCTTGGAATTTTTCGTGATCTGGAATTTCGACCTCATTTTTCCCAAAATTTTTGTGGACGTCCGTTAAGTCCTTAGCTATGGAGACTGTTGGCCCTCACGGCCAAAACGTCTTATTTCCAAGGTCAAACGGGCCCCGGATCATGTAAACGCCGCATTTTGCCGATTTTCGTGTGCTATAGTCCATGGAATTTTTGGTTATTTGGAATTCCGAGCTCATTTTTGCCGAAATTTTTTGTGGACATCCATTAAGACCTTAGCAATGGATTCAGTTAGCCCTCACGGTCAAAACATCCCTTTTTCAAGGTCAAACAAGCCCCAGAGCATGTAAACCCCCCATTTTGCCGATTTTTGTATGCGATAGTCCTTGGAATTTTTGGTTATCTGGGATTCCGAGCCCATTTTTGCTGAAATTTTTTGTGGATGTCCGTTAAGACCGTAGCTATGGAGCCAGTTGGCCCTCACGGCCAAAACATCCTATTTTGAAGGTCAAACGAGCACCAGAGTAGGTAAACCCCCCATTTTGCCGATTTTGGTGTGCTATAGTCCATGGACTTTTTGGTGATCTGGAATTCCGATATCATTTTTGCTAAATTTTTCGTGGACGTCTTTTAAGACCTTAGCTATAGAGCTAGTTAGCCCTCACAGCCAAACCATCCCATTTTCAAGGTCTAATGAACCCCGGAGCAAGTAAACTCCCCATTTTGCCGATTTTCGTGTGCTATAGTCCAAGGAGTTTTTGATGATTTAGAATTTCGAGCTCATTTTTTATGAAATTTTTCGTCGATGTCCGTTAAGACCTTACCTATGAAGCTAGTTGGCCCTCTCGCCCAAAACGTCCCATTTGCAAGGTCAAATAAGCACTGGGCAAATAAAACCCCCATGTTGCCAATTTTTGTGTGCTATAGTCCATAGACTTTTTGGTGATCTGGGATTCCGACTTCATTTTTGCCATAATTTTTCGTGGACGTCCGTTAAGACTTTAGCTATGGAGCCAGTTGTCCCTCACGGTCAAAACGTCCCATTTTTAAGGTCAAACGAACCCCGGAGTAGGTAAACCTCCCATTTTACTGATTTTCGTGTGCTATAGTCTATGGACTTTTTGGTGATCTGGAATTCCGACCTCATTTTTGCCAAAAAATTTTTGGACGTCCGTTAAGACCTTAGCTATGGAGCCAGTTGGCCCTCACGGCCAAAACCACCCATTTTCAAAGTCAAACGCACCTTGGATCAGGTAAATACCGCATTTCGCCGATATTCATATGTTATAGTTCAAGGACTTTTTGGTGATCTGTAATTCCGACCTCATTTTTGCTGAAATTTTTCGTGGACGTCCGTGAAGACCTTAGCTATGGATTCAGTTAACCCTCACGTCCAATACATCCCATTTTCAAGGCCAAACGAGCCCTGGAGCAGGTAAACCCCCGATTTTGCCGATTTTCGTGTCATATAGTCCATGGACTTTTTGGTGATCTGGAATACCGACCTCATTTTTGCCAAAATTTTTCGTAGACGTCCGTTAAGGCCTTAGCTATGGAGCTAGTTGGCCCTCTCGGCCAAAACGTCCCATTTTCAAACCTTAGCTATGGATCAAGTTTGTCACCACGGACAAAACGTCCCATTTTCAAGGTCAAACGAACATCGGAGCAGTTAAAGCCCTCATTTTGCCAATTTTCATGTGTTATATTGTCCACGGGATTTATTGGTAACTCGAAATTTCGATGTCATTTTCGCTAAAAATTTACATGGACCTCTGTTAATTCCTTAGTTATGGAGCCAGTTGGTCACCACGACCAAAACAACCCATTTTCAATGTCAAACGATCCCCAGAGCATGTAAACCCCCCATTTTGACGATTTTCGTATGATATAGTACAAGGGATTTATTGGTGCCCCAGAATTTTGATGTCATTTTCGCTAAAAATTTACCTGGACCTCCGTTAAGACCTTAGCTATGCAGACAGTTGGTCACCACGGCAAAAAGGCCCATTTTCAAAGTCAAATGACCCCTGGAGCAGGTAAACCTCCCATTTTGCTGATTTTTGTGTGCTATAGTCCACGGGATTTATTGGTAACCCGGAATTCTGACTTTATTTTCACCATAAATTTACATGGACCTCCGTTAAGACCTTATCTATTGAGAAAGTTGGTCACCACGGCCAAAACGGCTTATTTTCAAGGTCAAACGATCCCCGGAGCAGGTAAACCCCCATTTTGCCGATTTTCGTGTTTTATAATCCATGGAATTTATTGGTGACCTAGAATTTCGACGTCATTTTCGCTAAAAGTTTACATGGACCTCCGTTAAGACCTTAGTGATGGATCCAGTTGGTCACCACGGACAAAACAGCCCATTTTCAAGGTCAAACAATCCCCAGAGCAGGTAAACCCCACATTTTTGCCGATTTTCGTGTACTAAACTCCTTGGGATTTTTTGGTGACCCAGAATTCCGACGTTTTTTTGCCAAAACTTTACATGGACCTCCATTAAGACCATAGATATGGAGCCAGTTGGTCACCACGGCCAAAACGACCCATTTTCAAGGTTAAACAAGCCCTGGAGCAGGTAAACCCCCCCCCCCCTATTTCGCTGATTTTCGTTTGCTATAGTCCACAGGATTTTTTGGTGACATTTTCGCCAAAAAATTACATGGACCTCCGTTACGACCTTAGCTATGGAGCCAGTTGGTCACCAAGGCCAAATGGCCCATTTTCAAAGTCCAACGAGACACGGAGCAGGTAAACCCCTATTTTGTTGATTTTACGTGTGCCATAATCCACGGGATTTTTTGGTGACCCAGAATTCTGACGTCATTTTCACCAAAAATTTGCATAGACCTCTGTTAAGACCTTAGCTATGGAGCCAGTTGGTCACCACGGCCAAAACGTCCCATTTTCAAGGTCAAACGATCCCCGAAGCAGGAAAACCCCCTATTTTTCCAATTTTCGTGTGCTATAGTCCATGGGATTTATTGGTGACCCGGAATTCTGTTGTCATTTTCGCAAAAAAAATTAAATGGACCTCCGTTAACACCTTAGCTATGGAGTCAGTTGGTCAACACGGTAAAAACGGCCCATTTTCAATGTCAAACGAACCCCAGAGCAGGTAAACCCCCCATTTTGCCGATTTTCCTGTGCTATAGTCCATGGGATTTATTGGTGACGCGGAATTCCGACGTCATTTTTGTCAAAAATTTACATGGACCTCCGTTAAGACCTTGGTTATGGAGCCAGTTAGTCAACACGAACAAAACGGCCCATTTTCAAGGTCAAACGATCTCTGGAGCATGCAAACCCCCCATTTTGCCAATTTTCATGTGCTATAGTCCACGGTATTTTTTGGTGACAGAGAATTCCGACGTTATTTTCACCAAAAATTTACATGGACATCCATTAAGACCATAGATATTAAGCCGGTTGGTCACCATCGCAAAAACGACCCATTATCAAGGTCAAACGATCCCAGGAGCAAGTTAACCCCCCATTTTGCCGATTTTCATGTGTTATAGTCCACGGGATTTTTTGGTGACCAAGAATTTCGACGTCATTTTCGCCAACAATTTACATGGACCTCCGTGGTTACGACCTTAGCTATGGAGCTAGTTGGTCACCACGGCCAAAACGGCCCATTTTCAAGGTCAAATGATCCCCGGAGCTGGTAAACCCCCTATTTTGCCGATTTTACGTGTGCTATAGTCCACGAGATTTTTTGGTGACCGGGAATTCCAATGCCATTTTCGCCAAAAATTTACATGGACCTCCGTTATGACCTTAGTTATGGAGCCAGTTGGTCATAACGGCCAAAACATCTCATTTTCAAGGTCAAACGATCCCCGGAGCAGGTAAGCCCCCTATTTTGCGGATTTTCGTGTGCTATAGTCCCCTGGATTTATTGGTGCCTCGGAATTTCGCCGTCATTTTCGCCAAAAATTTTAATGGACCTTCGTTAAGACCTTAGTTATGGAGTCAATTGGTCACCACGGCCAACACGGCTCATTTTTAAGGTCAAACGAACCCCGGAGGAGGTAAACCCCCCATTTTACCGATTTTCATGTGCTATAGTCCACGGGATTTATTGGTGACCCAAAATTCTGACGTCATTTTCTCCAAAAATTTATTTGGACCTCCGTTAAGACCTTAGCTATGGAGCTAGTTGGTCACCACGGCCAAAACATCCCATTTTCAAGGTCAAACGATCCCCGGAGCAAGTAAGCCCCCTATTTAGCCAAATTTCGTGTGCTATAGTCCATTGGATTTATTGGTTCCCTGGAATTTCGACGTCATTTTCGCCAAAAAATTTAATGAACCTCTGTTAAGACCTTAGCTATGGAGCCAGTTAGTCACCACGGCCAAAACGGCCTATTTTCAAGGTCAAACGAACCCCGGAGCAGGTAAACCCCCCTATTTTACCAATTTTCGTGTGTATAGTCCACGGGATTTATTGGTGACCCGAAATTCCGACGTCATTTCCGCCAAAAACTTACATGGACCTTCGTTAAGACCTTAGCTATGGGGCCAGTTGGTCACCACGGCCAAAACATCCCATTTTCACGGTCAAATGAGCCCCGGAGCAAGTAAGCCCCATATTTTGCCGATTTTCATGTGTTATAGTCCACTGGATCTATTGGTGCCCCGGAATTCCGTCGTTATTTCGCAAAAATTTTTAATGGACCTATGTTAAGACCTTAGCTATGGATCCAGTTGGTCATCACGGCCAAAACGACCCATTTTCAAGGTCAAACGAACCCCGGAGCAGGTAAACCCCCCATTTTGCCAATTTTCGTGTGCTATAGTCCACCGAATTTATTGGTCACCCAGAATTTCGACGTCATTTTCACCAAAAATTTACATAGACCTCCGTTAAGACCTTAGCTATGGAGCCAATTGGTCACCACGACCAAAACGACCCATTTTCAAGGTCAAACGAGCCCCAGAGCAGGTAAACCCACCATTTTGCCGATTTTTGTGTGCTATATTCCACTGGATTATTGGTGACCTAGAATTCCGCCATCATTTTCGCCAAAAAATTTCATGGACCTTTGTTAAGATATTAGCTATGGAGCCAATTGGTCACCAGGACCAAAACGGCCCATTATCAAGGTCAAACGAGCCCTGGAGCAGGTAAAACCCCCATTTTGCTGATTTTCGTGTGCTATATTCCACGGGATTTATTGGTGACACGAAATTCCGACGTCATTTTTGCCAAAAATTTTTAAATTAACATCAAATTTTCACCAATAAATATAGTTACCTTAAATCAAACAATTTAGTAATTTTTAATTCTTAAAATGTCATGTAAAAAATTATAAACTATAAAAATGAATTATAAAATTAATAAAAGTCAAAAAAAACTAAAATGCTCGAAAACACTCCTTAATATGTGAAACTAATGATAGAGTATATATTTGTACAAATAAATAATATTTCAATATCGTAAGAACCATAAAAGTAATGAAGATTGGTACTAATGAACCACGTGCGGCGGAAACGTTGAGAATAGATGATGGAAAATAGATGAATATGTTGTTATGCATGAAGGGTGTTTACACTCTTTTGTTTTTTGTACGGCATGGGCATCTGCATGTTGTCCAGTAGACCTCGACCAATGTCGCCGCGTGCAACGTCGCTCGCCTAATAAGTGCAAGCCATAGACTATGCGGGCAGGTAACGTCCTACGTCGACAGAACAATGTGTGCCGGCCACGACGATATGGCCAGGCCAGTTCGACATAGGTTAACCGATGTGTGCAGGCCACGGATGACGCTCGCAGGCCACGTCCAACGTCGGCTGACCGATGTGTGCAGGCCACAGACGATGCTGGCAAGCCACGTCCGAAGTCGTCTGACCATTGTGTGCAAGCCACGGATGATGTGGGCAGGCCACATCCTACGTCGGTTGACCGATGTGTGAAGGCCAGGAACGATGCGGGCCGAACACGTCCGACGTCGGCTGACCGATGTTCACAGGCCACGGCCGATGTGGGCAGTCCACGACCTATGTCGCCTGAACGATGCGCGCATGCCACGACCTATGTCGCTTGGCTGATGCGCGCATACCACTATCTATGTCGACTGGCCGATGCATGCATGCCACAATCTATGTCGCCCGGACGATGCGCGCATGCCATGGCCGATGACACCTGGCCGATACGCGCAGGCCACAGCCAATGTCGCCTAGCCGATGTGCACAGCCCACGTCCTACGTCAGCTCTCCGATGTGTGCAGGCCACGATGTTGGCTGATCGATGTGTGCAGGCCACGGACGATGCTGGCAGACCACGTCCGACGTCAGCTGACCGATGTGTGTAGTCCACAAACGATGCTGGCAGGCCACGTCCGATGTCGGTTGGTTGTTGTATGTAGGGCACGAAAGATGCAGGCAAGCCACGTTCGACATCGATTGACCGATGGAGCAGGCCACGGATGATGCGGGAAGGCCACGTCCTACGTCAGCTGACTGATGTGCACAGGTCACGACCGATGTGGGCAATCCATGGCCTATGTCGCCTGACCGATGCGCATACCATGACCTATGTCGCCTGGCTGATGCGCGCATGCCACGGCCTATGTCGACTGGCCAATGTTTGCATACCATGGCCTATGTCTCCTGGCCGATGCGCGTAGGCCATGGACCATGACGTCTGGCCAATGCGCGCAGGCCACGGCCAATGTCGCCCAACCAATGCCCATAGGCCACGCCTGATGCGTGCAAGCCTTGGCTGATGTTTCCTGTCGTTGGCCAATGTCGGCCGGCCAATACGCACAGGCCACGTTCTATGCATGTAGGCCTTCGTTGATGTTGTCTTCCATTAGCCGATCGGCAGACCGGCTCGTCACCGTTCCACATCTAACCGGGGAGCATCGTCGGCCCCCATCTTCTTCCCTCCCGACAATTTCAAGCACTATTTGACTCTCTTTACAAAGTCCTTTTCATCTTTCCCTCGCGGTACTTGTTCGCTATTGGTCTCTCGCTTGTATTTAGCCTTGGACGGAATTCACCGCCCGATTTGGGTTGCATTCCAAATCAATCTGAGTCGTAGACAGCGCCTCGTGGTGCGATAGGGTCTGGACACAACGGGGCTCTCACCCTCTTTGGTGCTCCCTTCTAGGGGACTTGGGCCCGGTCCGCCGCTGAGGACGCTTCTCCATACTACAATTTGGACGACGGAGCTGCCCGATTATAAGGTTGGGTTGTTCCCGGTTCGCTCGTCGTTACTAAGGGAATCCTTATAAGTTTCTTTTCCTCCTCTTATTGATATGTTTTACTCAACGGGTAATCTCGCCTGACCTGGGGTCGCAGTCGGAGTGCCATTCTTAGTCGGCGCAATTAGGGTTTGGGAATTTGAACGCACGACGGGCTGTAGCCGCGATAACAAGAAAGAGTTGAGTTTCAACCACCACTTGATGTGACGTCCGTCGACGTGGACTCACATTTAGGCCAGCCGCACGCTCGCACGGGAGCCAGCTTCTGCCCCGCGCGACGCCTTACGGTGTGCGGGGGGCAACGCAATGCGTAACGCCCAGGTAGACGTGCCTTCGACCTAATGTCTTCGAGTGCAACTTGCGGTCAAAGACTCGATGGTTCACGGGATTCTGCAATTCACACCAAGTATCGCATTTTGCTACGCTCTTCATCAATGCGAGAGTCGAGATATCCATTGTCAAGAGTCATTTTTGTTTAAATAGCAGCACACGTCCCCCCGCACGCTCCGCGAACGGGGCAAGAGGGGAGGGCTGTCAATTTTTGTATTCCTTGGCACTTTCCACACCGGGGTTCATTGGTTGCCTGACGAGCATGTGGGCGCGCACGCCGGGGACGGGATGGAGGTGCACGACGAGAGCATGTCTCCCCCAAGTGTTTAAAATGTGTCCGCGAGTGGTTCTTCTTTGCAGGTTTTGACAATGATCTTTCCGAAGGTTCACCTACAGAAACCTTGTTACGACTTCTCCTTCCTCTAAATGATAAGGTTCAATGGACCTCTCGCAACATCGCGGGCAGTGAACCACCCACGTCGCCGCGATTCGAACGTTTCACCAGATCATTCAATCGAAATGAGCGATGGGCGGTGTGTACAAAGGGCAGGGACATAGTCAACGCGAGTTGATGACTCGCGCTTACTAGGAATTCCTCGTTGAAGACCAACAATGTCGAGCCTATGTCGCCTGGCGGATGGGCGCTGGCCTCGACCGACACCTGGTATTAAAATGGACTTCACTTATGTATTAAAATGGTATTTCCAACTCCAAATCCATTTTGTTTAATCAAATCTTTTTCACATACCTATTTAAGGAACATAAATCCTTATGCAAAATTGGGGGAGATTTAAAAAATTTGGGATAAAAGTTGTTTATCAGAAAATTGATTATCTAGCAATAAAATTGATATTCATATATGTATTATCAAAGTATTTCGAACTCAAAAATTAATTTTCTTTTATCAGATTCTTAGCAATAAAGAATTACAATTTTCTTCAAAATTGGGGGAAATTCAAAATTGAATGGGTTAAAAGACGTTTTTCAAAAAATCGGCTCAGTTAAACCGCCTTACATAGATATCGAAAAAGTACCCAAATTTAAAAAAAAAAATCGCCTGAAATGGACTTCCAAGGCCAGAATAATTATCATGGGTATTTTTTCGAGATCTATTTGGGGGCAAATCATTCAATGGATTATGTTACAAGTGTGTATTTTTTATTTATACAAGCAGAAAACAAAGTATCTAACTAGTAACTGTTAACCTTAGAGCTGGCAATGAACTAACCAATTGAGTGATGACTAACAAATGGCATTTAATTAACTAATCTAATCTTAATAATTTATACTATAGCGATAAAATAAGTTATCACATAAAACGAACTATTCTTTTCTTGTCACTATCCAAAATTACTTGACACATTCACCATATCGATCCATACAAAATATGACCATTTTCATTTGCTGATAGTCTTAAAAACAATATTATTATCAATGTATATAGTTTAAATTCTCACAAAACAAACGAGATGGAAAAGTTAGGTAGTCCCTTGTTTAATGCATTTTTTCATGCTATATGTATTAGTAGTCCCTTGTTTGATGCATTTTTCCATGCTATGTATAATTAATGTTTACATTAGTTATACACTCTATGGTGTATTGAAGAGTGTATTACTAATACCACGGATTTTTAGATGTTAGCAATGCAAAGGATTTAATACATGCATTATTATGATTAAAGACCCAATGACCCCTCAAAAGCACTTTTACATCTTTGCACCATAATTGTGAAGGATACTTTTGTAAATAAATATTTTTATACAATGCATACTATTTTAATACACCAAACCAAACAATGCATAAGAAATAATCTATGCATAACTAATGCAAGTATAACTAATACAAGCATTACTAATGCAAGTATTATTAATACACTCTATTGAGCATTATTTTTATACACTCTACCAAACGACCCCTAAGGGGAAATTGAATCTAACACAACATGAAAATTCAGATAGTCAATCATTATTATTGGTGAAAATTCAAATTGTTAACCAACTGAGCTATTAAAATCCGTAGGTGTTATTTCACTAAATAATGCTTGCAGAACTAGTTACAATATGTTTGACTAACACATCAATGGGTTCAAATACATTACAAGTTAGGTAGGAAATCTCAAGGAGCAAGGGATTTAAAAAATAACACTCCAAACAAAGCTAAAAAAAATAACAAACAAGAAAAAGGCAGTACAGTTATAATATGCATTAGCATGTACATTATTGATCACCTTATTTTTGCCGTTTGGTCATCTAAAATACCTTCGCAAATCGCTAGTTGAAGATGGAGAAATCTCGCCACCAAGACTCTCTGTGTAACACGAAGAATAGTTAGACTGTTGTTCATATCCGAAATGTACTCCACTAAGGCTCTTAAAGCTTGGACTCCTAAGACTATGTCCATAGCCTGATGGGACATTGCCATAACGGTCAGGGACAGGGAAAGAAAGTCGTTTCTTAGCTGATCCAGCTCGATCCCTTTCTGGAGTCGATGGTCTCTGTCGTGGGGCACTTTGTGAACGAATTCTTGACAAAGCAGACTCGGTAGCAGCCATGTAGTTAGGAATTGCTGCAGCACTAGAAGTTAGTCTATTACGTTGGTGTGAGGAGTAGTTATTATTAGACCTCAGGCTTGGAGTTTGAGCTTTTTCGTCTCTTGGACATCGAGGACTAGCAGAGCGGACTTGAATAGGTCTTGATTTGGATGGAGAAGGTGTAATGGGGAATTGAAAAGATGTATGAAGGGGTGAACTTGGTCGTTGGTGTTGGTGTTGGTGTTGATGTTGTCGTTCGTCTAATCTTCTTAAATTAGGAGGTAAAGGTTGTGAGGTATCCATTTCGACAGTTTTAACAGGATCAGTTGATGCTCTGCCTCTACTACTGTCCCATGATTTTGCAGCCGTCCAGTACTGCTCCATCCTTCGATGTTTTTCTCCAAAATCCGCATCACTTCCTATCGAGGAATTTTTGCCACTTCTCCTCGTCTGTCATGTCATGCCATGCATAAGAAAAGAAAGGGTTGGCAAAACTAACTTACACCAACAAAGTCATCACAAGATGGAAATAGAGAAACCTGTTGAGAAAAGGCAGTCCTTTGGCATTTCAAAGCAGCTTCTTTTCTCTTTTGCAGCATTGCTTTTACCTCTTCAATAGTATGAGGCGTTTCATCCCAATCATCAGGAATAGTGCTTCCGTCTCTTGACTGGTATATACAAATTCAAACGAAAAATATACTAGATAATCAATGCTCGTTTGGTACGACCTCTCTATGACAACATTTCACTATAACGTCCAAGTTCTCTTTGAAATGGATTTTAATGTTACTAATATGCATTTTGCTATAACAACCAAAAAATATTCAAACAAACGAGATTTGACTATACAACTAAGCACACCTATCACAATGCCTATTTGGTGCTAATTAAAACAACTCCAGAAGCAATGCAGGGTCCTTTAATTTTACAAATAAATCTCCGAAATCAATTCCAAAAACCACCAAAGGCGGATTTTGAAACTAATTATTTTTTGTTTTGAATCTAAAACCAATGAAAAGGACATTTTCCTTTCCAAAACCAAAATTACTTAAAAATAATGAACTCCTACTACACTATGTTGCCTGGATATATAGGAAAGTAAATAAATGAGAAATGAAGTTACCATATGTTGAAGATAGTGGTAGCTACTGGTGTCGCTAAATGTTGATTTTCTACTTCCTTGCTCCGATTGCCTAAATCGCTGGTCCAATACCTGCGCTTGAACTCTAACAAGAGCTTGCATGCATTTGAGAGTCATCTTGGCTTGTTTCCTAACATTGTGACCTCTCACTAAAGCTTGCAATTTCACTAGACCTTTTAGTGCTTTTAGAGCCCTTCTTGCCTTGAAAATTCACAACAAATTAGGAATTAGTGGAATCTGGAGAGCGCAGAGTTTGTTTGTCATACACACTTGGCTTGGCTCAAAAGAATTCAATCAATTCCACAAATGCGTGAATTGTATATATGAACCCAAAATTTATTTAATAATATGACTCACCAAATATCCCCTGAAAGCTGTTTGAATAATAGTGGCAGCCTGATGCAGAGGCAGTGGAGGCACAGCTACAGCAATGGCATGATTAGTAGTGTGTTGCTGCTTCCTGAAAAGCCACCTTTGATTTTCCTTCTTCTGAAAACACACAAGAAGATGGATGGATTAGTTAGTAAAAAGATGGATCGTCTAATTAAACTGAAAAAAGGTACTTCAATTATAATTAGCTAGTGCCTTTTCTTCTTCATTAATTTGTTTCTTTGATCTAAAAGCTCTCTTAACAGCACTCAACCAAGAAGAAGATGATCCTTTTTTGTTATTTCCCATAGAATTAGGAAATCATGAAACTGAGAGAGACATTTGAATATCCTTGTTTATCTTAATAATAATTTGTGTAGTGTGTTATCTAATGGTTCAGAGGACAATGACACTAGTGGGTGGGTGGTGTCAGCTAGCACTGCAGCTTTGAACGCAACATTATTATTTATTACTTTTAAACATACAAGAGTTGACAGAGACAACTAGTACACTCTCTCTTCAATGTTTTCAGATCTAGGATAATATAAATCACTCACTCAATAAATATATATATATATATAAATTTAATTCTAAATTAGACAATACTCAAATATTTACTTTCTATCCTAAATCTTGTTCTCCTTACCCTCCTATCCAGAATCATCCACTCGATAAGTTGTAAGTGTGCAATATGTATAATCACCTTTCCGAAATACTTTTTCGGTCAATTTTTATCTCACCTCATGGCCTCATACCGACTATAGTCAAACCTCTTACACCTTCTTATTGGAATATATGTGCATCTCCTCTCTTCACATGCATGAACCATCTCAGTCTCACTTTTCTTATCTTGTTTACCACGAAAGTCACTCTCACCTTATCCCAAATATTCATGTCTTATCCTATCTCTCCTAGTATGACAACATATTCATCTCAATAGACACATGTTTTATGTTTTCATCCACTTATCGCCAAACACTTCGGCCCCTTATGACATACACTATAACAAAGATATATTTTAGCGGCAATAAATATACACCTTAACAAAGAGTGCTAAAGTTTTAATCGATATTAGTTAATTGTCATTGAATTCAATGTCACTATAAGTTTTAGGGACATTTACAAAAAGTGTTAAATATCCTTAAAAACATATTTAGCAACAATTAAGCTATTGACGTTAATTAATTATTGTTAAAAGAGCATTTTTTATATAGTGATATATGCTCTGGCATATTATTTTTCTAAGATGTTTTAAAAACAGCACTCTTTATAGTTAGCAATTCTTTAATTTCAACATTAACATTTTACATGATATGTTTAAGATTATAACATTCAAAAAATTGGTCAAACATAATTTGTTTATCAAAAATATTTTTCAAACAAATTAGTTAAATACAAATCAACAAAAACGATTTTAAAAAGATACTTTTAAAAATAAATAATTTTTAGCAGCAATGTCAAATGGTCTCAATTTTTTCCCAGTGGATGCAGCTTTCACTTTTCTTTTTAGTTTCCTCCTTTCTATTAGCTTTCTTCCACTTCCTTTTCTCCCACTCCTCCAACCATAAAATAAAAATAATAAATCTTGATTACCTCTCATGGTGTCACGTGATGCCACCATTCACCAAAGCATTTATTTACTTATTTTATTTGTTACTTTTATTTATATCCTATTTAATTCTGTTACATCTTTCTTTTTTTCTGAATTCTGATTCAGATATGTTTCTTTTTATTTTCTTAATGAAGAGTTCTGTTGATGACGTACAAGAATGGCAATTTCCTCACAAATGTAATTTACACATGCTGTGAGTTTAAAAGAGGTTTGATAGTGCACGTCTAAAAAATCTTCACTCGTTTTTATTATATGTAGTAGTTGAATATTTTAACTTACAAAATAATTATTAAGGATTGTAAACAGCTTACCTCACCAAGAGTGAAAAAAAAAATATTATTACTAATAACTATCAAAAATTCAAAACAATTGTATGGATAGTACAAGAATCTAATTATTCCTTCTACTTCATTTTTATGTAATAATTTTTTTATTTTGGCCCGTTCAAAAGAGAATGACAGTTTTATATATAAGAAAATAATTTGACATTGAACTCTCATTTTACTAGTAATTATTATATTTAATTTTATAACTAAAAAAAATTATGATATATTTAAGTCATAAGTTTTGACAGACTTTTTTCATTTTTGTGTTCAAGACTTCCGTCAATAATATCACTTGAAAGAAATATTATATAATCAAACCTATTTATGATTGTCATTCTTTATAACATGTAATAACATAATACTATAACAATAATTGTCATTCTTTATAACATGTAATAACATATTACTATGACAATTAAGTTTTTTTTTTAAATAATAAACAGAAAATTATATTACTATAACACTAACAAATTAGTACAAACTATGAACATCAAACCTCCCTCCCACCTTTAGGTAGGGTGGAAGAGACTTTAAAATGGACTTTAATATTATATACTAGCTCCGTTTCTTTTTATATGTCATAAAATCAATGCATAAATTATAATATTCTTCCTATTTTGCCTTGTGAGTTATTAGCCTTGAAAATATATATTTGACCAACATAAAAAAAATAAGTGAATAATTCATGTTCATTGATCAAATTAATTAATCAAAATAAATTAATTTGTATTCATTGATTGAAAAGTTGACTTCAAAAAAAAATTAATAAGAATAGAATAGTAAACTTATTTAATTTCTTAACACAGGTGAAATAAAAAATGGTGATATATAAATAGAAATAGAGGGAGTACGTGATATTGCATATTTAGTATAAGATGGCTATAAAAAGGTTTAACTATTCCTCCGATAAATATAAAATACAAGCACGCAAATCCACGTCTAGTTTTGTGAGGGGTATTGGAATTTTATAAAGTCAAAAGTACAACTGTACTATTGAAAATTGGTCAAAGTCCAAACTGTTTTTTTAATTTAAAATTTTCAAATTGGCAAGGCATATTACACTATTTGAGATTCTTGTTATCTGTCAATGAAGTGTCGTGCTCATGTTATTATAGAATTCCTTGTTATTAACAAAGGAAAACTTACATAAATATATAACATTAAAAAAATATTTACCATTTATAGCAATAACATTTTATTTTCATTTGATCACTTTCAATACATTTAATTTCACAACTCTACAGAAAGAGGGGTGGGGTGGATAAAAATAGTTGGGCTCCAATCCTTTATGATCCAAACTAAGGCTGGAGAGTGGGCCGGAAAAGCCCAATTCTGCCCTGGTCCACCCTATTTTGCCCCGGAAAAGGGATGGGGTTGTTTACATTACCTTAGAGAATACTTTTCCAGATTCCATTTTTTCCTTTTCTGATTTCGATTTTGTGTAACCTCAATTATGAATATTTTAAATTTGAAAAAAGAAAGATATATCTCATTCAAACTTCACACTGAGCTTTTGATATATGCATCCCAGTACTAATCCAACGAAGGAGGATAGTAAAAAAAGAAACGGGAATTGCTTAGTTCCAAACGCAAACACAAGCATACGTAAATCACCTATTAATTAATATAGTTATCCAAGACAAGTATGTAATGTTCAATTTATGATCCAAACAAGCACATGGGTGTTTTTAAAATCATCTCGTTGACGTTACCATAACATTGTTATTTTTTTAGAGCTATTGCCATAATCAAAATCTCCCTGATCCCCCTTACATCACCAAATGGAAAATTCGTAAGAAAAACGATAATCAATATATATATATATATATATATATAGATAGAATATATAATGGTTGAACAGAATATATATATATATATATAAAACAAAAACGAAAACAGCAAGTCATATTTCATAAATGTTTTAAAAAAAATGTTACTGCCCAGGATCGAACTGGGGACCTTTAGTGTGTAAGACTAACGTGATAACCACTACACCACAGCAACTTATATGCCTTGATATTAACTAGTTTCAAATATTATCTCTTCAATTTAAACACATAGGTGTGTTTGGTACGTAACCAAAAAAATATCATCTCAAAAGCATTTGTATGTAACCTTGCAACACACTATAGGGGTTGTAGGAGTGGGATATATGGTCACAGCAAGGAGTTGGGGGTGCTTGGTGGGTGAGAATTAAAGATATAATAAACATATATAGAATGTCACTTATAAAACTTGTTTTTCTAGAAAAAAAATCAAATCTTTTGTCTAAACAAACATGGAAAGTGACTTATAACATGATGATAAAAAGGCACTCCAATCAGCTTTTGATAGACCAAACTTTAGTTGTGTAAAAGATTGTTACTAGATACATGATTAATTAGATAAAAAAAAATAACACATATAATTTCATGATTAAACCTTTTGACTTTAATACACAGGACATGATTATTAAGTATATATTGTTGTCATCCTCAAATCATTCCATTAGACACGTGGCATAACGAGTCATTGGTTGATGAAACTGTTGCAAAACTCCAAAGATCACATTGATCTTGTTGATAATCATGATTAGTAGTGGCAGCTCCCAAAATATTAGTATTGTATTGGTGGTCATAATCATTAATTGTTTGGCCATTAAGATGTGAAGCTACAAGACGATCAACGGCAATCCAACTATTCAATCCCCCTTCACATGAATTTGGATGTCCACTTGGGGTATCTAGGTTTGGAAGTTGCATGAATTTGTCATGGAAATTAGTGTCATGATAATTATTCATCATGACATGGTTTTCTTCCTTGCATGTGCTTGATCTCATGTAATGGAGTAGTTGTTCTAAGGGTCCTTCATCATTAGGATAAAGTGTGGTATTTGAAATTGACTGACCTTGTTGTGTCGAATGATTTGACATGATTTTTCTTCTTGAATATACGACAAATGACCCAACCTTCTTCTTGTGTGGAGGCAATAGTAGTAATATGATCATCGAATCTATACTCATGCATGATCCAATCAGATTTTTGGCCATGAGGTGCTCTACCTTTGTAGAAAACCAATGTCTTCCTCATACCAATCCTACGAGAATTTGAATATATGACTTTGTCACGCCCCGTAGCTTTCCAAAATCCAGCAGCTGTTGCTCTATTTGTCCTTGTACCCGTTGGATACTTTTTGTCCTTGTGACTAAAGAAATACCAATCATTTTGTGGAGTTGATCCAATTTTACACTTGTCTGTAAATAATTAGTTACACAAAAACAAAACTATATTATATATTAATTTACCTTAATGTGTAAATATGTGGAAGAAAAAAAAGAGTACAAACCTTGAATATCCCAAGGCTCAAGCTTATTGAGATCAACTTCTTGGATTACATCCAAATCAATCTTCTCATTTGCAACTTTCTTCTTCAAGTAATATTGTAATAGCTCCTCTTCTGTTGGATGAAATCTAAACCCTGGTGGGACTTGAGATTGTCCATTTACAGAAATACTCATTTCCTCTGGCATACAAATATAATTTAATTTTTTAAGTGTGAAGAGATTGAGCAACATAACTTATATAAGTCAAGAAAAAATGAAGATATGGTTAATTAAAAAAATAATTATATAACCAAAAATAATGTTGGAATGTCATTTTATGTAGTTATGGTGGGGGCAATTTTTACTATGCATAGAGAAGAGCAAGCCACCTGCATAGAAAAAGAGAGATTACTGGTATGGCCCAGAAATAGGTACAATATGTGGGATGCCACAAAGAAAGAAAGTAACAAAAAGTACCACCATATATATTAATTAGTTAGAGACTGGTAGTTTAGTGTGGTACTAGAGTCTTATAGGCTATACTTCTATTAAGGGAAAGGCTAATGTGACTTAGATTATTATATATAGAATAAGAAATTAGACATAAAAATAAATATAAAAAACCCTAACAAATAAAACTCAACTCCTTAAATTCAAATTCAAATAAATACTATTGAATTTATTTGAAAATTTTAAAGTTAAAGTTTAGAGTTGTGGTTGCAAAAAATATATTTAGAAATTGAATTTACTTTTTCTAAATGTGATTAATATTCCCCACCCTCTCCCTCCAATTTCAAAGAATTAGTAAAGTTACTCAACCTAACTAATTTTTCTAAAACATACCATCAAATTTGTTCTAAAACAGTAACATCTCAAAATAAATAGCCACATATCATAAGTCATAAAAAAATAGTTATTTGGATGTACTTTGTCCTTAAAAAAACATGAAATATAATTTAAATAGGATCATTTTTATAAAAATAAAAAAGGGTAAATTTGAAATATATAAATATATATAATAAAAATGAAAACAATTTTTTTGATATTTTCTAAATTCCAAATATAATTTGACCAAATTCTGATTTTTAATTAAAATGAAAAAATAATTCCAACAAAAAAGAGAATGATTTTCATGACCAAAACAAATATTCCATAAGTATTTTAATTATTAAAAATGCATTAACCGTTAAAAAATAAATAATAGGTGCATTACTGTTTTTTGATAATGATGAAAGCAAAAAAATCAAAAACAGAAAGTTACTAAAATATTGGAGTTTTGGAGGCACTGAGCTTTCAGAAGGCCCTTTGAGATCTGTTAGAGGAAAGATATTAATACTGATATGATGGATATAGTTGGATGGTATTGATTGATCTAGGTCGGATTTTAGGTTGATTTCATTTAAATTCAGTATTTTAAACGTAATATATAAAGTTATATATATAATTTTGAGAAAATTAAGTTCATGTTGATCCCCTTGTAGCAAAATAATTTCAGACAAATACTCTCTTATTGATAATAGTGATAACTATCAATCCTATGTTGAGATTCAACCCATTGAAAATTAGGTCTAAGAAGGTTACTAAAATATACTTGAAACTGTAGAGACTCATAGTTAAAGCTTCTAGATTCTCTATTATCATCCATCGACCATAGTGAATGGAGGAGAGGTCACCCTCCATTAGAATCAACTCAACAATCGTAAAATGGGAAGGAGATCTAGAAATTCGATTTCATCGGAACTCAACACATAAAGATGGTATATTCATATTAAATTATATCATTATAATATTCTAAGTTATTCAATGATACATGATGTTATGAATGGGCCTAGATCAGTATTGTCAAAGCGGCCCAACACCGAATTAATTGTCTATGTGTGGGATCCGGGTTGATAAATAGAGTCTTTTGAGAGCAAAATAGGTTTATGCAAATTATGATTATGCTTAGGCAAAGGCTGTGGTTCTCATCCCCAATTCTCTCTTAGTTCCCTCATCCCTTCTTCTTTATAGTTACTGTTATTGTTCGAGTTCTTCATATTGTAATTGCTCATTTTCGTATGAATCAAAGCTTGTTAGTTTGTTCTCTCTATTGTTTGATTGTTGAGTTGAGAAAATCACTACAACCATTTTAGTGTTTGTTACATTGGTGCTTTCATCGATCGTACTCCTCAACAGTGATGTTTCTACCTAGATTCAGTGGCGCCGGCAACCCAGAGAGTTGGATTTTTCAGGCGGAGTTGTACTTCACATACCTTGGCTTCGATACTAATGACTGGCTTCCGCTTCCTTCATTCTACCTTGAGGATGAAGCTCTGGCTTGGTTCAATAGTTTGTTTCGCAACAAGCTATTTTTCAATTGGAACCATTTCAAGGATGCATTTGCTCAGCGATTTCAACAACAAACCAACATAAATGTGTTGGGGCGTCTAGCTAATTCCTCGCAGGTTCATTCTGACTATGTTAATTCTGTCCCTATAGTTTCACAATTCGTTGTGGTGTCTTCCTTTCCTGCTTCCAGCCATTTTTCAAAGTCCTCTGCCCTTGCATCTACTTGCAACGCTGAAAGCTCACAGGCAGACCAGGTATTTGATAAATTTTCTATGAAGTCTGGGGCACTGATTGCTAAAAACAATACGGATACTGAACCTATTGAAGACATAGCGACACCACAAATTGGGATTATCAATTTAGTGGAAGCGAATTTTCTAAATGAACCTTCTTCCACCACCGAAGATCACGTGTTCGACAAAATTCCACACATAACAGTGAGCTCCAACATTTATGATATGAAAGCTACTGTACATGATTTTGGACACTCTGTATCTACATTAGCCAATGTGTACAACGATAGCTTGTACACAGAAACCAAAGTACCTCTTGTCATGTTACATGATACGAACATATCTAATAATGACGAGGAGGAAAAATCACATGCTAATGTGAAGTTGTTTGACAATTTTCGTCCCCTGAATACTGATTTTTCTGTTGCTTTTGCTTGTCAAGGAACTGTGATGTCAAATGCAAGTTTGCTACTTGCTGAAATCGATTATTAATTTGTTATTGCCTTATGGCTTCGCACAATTCCCTGTTGGCATGATTCTCTTGAAGAATATTATGGGGGTACCCAAAACAGATCGACATTATGCCTTAACCTTCGCTTACGCAAATGCAATTGGGTTGATACTGGGCAAGAGTGCATTTTTTTAGGATTCTTTTTGTCTGATATATGTGCTTACAAAAACTTCAACGTTCTGGATTTTTCTCTTGAAGGTGCCACTTGGTTGGCTCCGATAATGAGGCAACAGACATGTTCTTTAGGAGCTTTGCCACACTCTACATCTCTTGTTCTTGATAACTTTTTCTCGGAGAATGCAATTTTCATTCCGACAAGCGACATGTATTATGTTGAAGTACTTCTTAACGATGAACATGGAACACCTACCAGTAGATGTAATCAACTTAATTTGAGTCACTTTCCCTTTGATCCTGGTGCTAAATGTGTTATTATATCCATTCATTTACCTGCCACAGATCTTTTTGTATGGGATTCGAGAATCAATTTCACGTTCATTGATCTGACGGATTACACAGTTAACGTGGATGCACTACAAATGCAGGGCTGTTCTGGCAGGTATTGCTTAATTGCTTATTCGAACTCTATGACTAGAGTGTGGGATCCCGGACAACTAGAATGTGTAAATTCCAACCGGTTCAAGGTGTTCTCTATTGTCGATAAATGCAATGCATTAACATGTCCTTTAATTGCATATTCACTGGTCTTCGCTGAATATTATGTGGTAAAACATGACATTTTGGTCACCAACTTCCAGCATGCATCAGTGTTGCATCTTCGTTGTATCACTGCTCTCGTTGGCATGATACATGTGTGGGAGGTAAAAGTGTCAAGGAGATTATACAAGGTGAAGGTTGTGTACTCTGCTTGTTACACACTTTATGGGGTCATAGAGATAGTAGAGTCGGTTGCGCGTCATCAATTACATCATGGCTTAGGTAATGCATTAGTTTTTGTTATCCTTTTGAACAAATGTGTGGTTGCAAGACAAGTTATAACTGAACTTAATTTGATAAGGCGGAATAGTTTTTTTTTGTGAATCAGAAAGATCATGGTTGTAATTGGTTGTTATCAGTTCTAGTGGAGAGATTTGGCGGAAGGAGAGCTTTGACAACTATTGCTCAGTACTTTGAGGTGAACAATTGTAGCATTGATAAGTCTGAGCATGGTATGAAGTACTATTGTTGTGATATTTTGAGTGCTTTTGGACCTCTTTTTTATCCTATCAGTAGCCATAGTGAAATTCTCAGCATTCCATTATCTAGCAGTACTACCTACATTTTGGTCAATCATGGAAATATTTCATTTGGAAAAAAAAAAGGGACTGATGGTAAGGAAGAATGGAATGCGATCAAAGACATTGCAGCTTCTATTTGGCATCTGTGTAAGTTGCTGCTACTAAATATGACAAAATTCCCTTATGTGGCTGCCAATAGTGCTTCGACAAGTTTGGATGATATCATTAGGTGCATTGCTCTTTTGAAAACATCTCACATTAGTATGCGTATTTGCCATGTTTATCCGCAGCTAAGCAATAATGAGACCACCATGTCTATAGTACTCCAGGCTGCCAATGAATTTGCTTCGTTGTTGCTTACCAATCTGACTATACGAGAAGATGCTCATGCCTACTCGAACCTTGAGGACAGGGTTCTTATTGGGGTTGGGAGTATTGTTATGAATGGGCCTAGACCAGTATTGTCAAAGCGGCCCAACACCGAATTAAGTGGCTATGTGTGGGATCCGGGTTGATAAATAGAGTCTTTTGAGAGCAAAATAGGTTTATGCAAATTATGATTATGCTTAGGCAAAGGCTGTGGTTCTCATCCCCAATTCTCTCTTAGTTCCCTCATCCCTTCTTCTTTATAGTTACTGTTATTGTTCGAGTTCTTCATATTGTAATTGCTCATTTTCGTATGAATCAAAGCTTGTTAGTTTGTTCTCTCTATTGTTTGATTGTTGAGTTGAGAAAATCACTACAACCATTTTAGTGTTTGTTACACATGATGATATTATCATATTATATTCATATATTATTATGATATTAAAATGGTGTAATTGAGTAACAACTATTATTTCACAAAACCAATTCTCAATCTTTAATGTGGAACTTCTAAATCCTTAATGATATCATATGACATACTGTTATGATATCATTGAAGAACAACCATGTATTTGAAAAAATTGCACAAATGATATCAACTCTCTATATATATATATATCATAAAGATTTTTCTAAGTCAGTTGATGGTACATGAATGATACCACCACAATATTGATATTGAAATGATATAATTAAGGAATAACAATTGTTTCACCAAGTCAATCATCAATCATTAATGAGGCGCTTCTAAAATCTTCAATGATAACATAACAATATATTGCATAACACGAATTGCACAAATACTAAATGATACCATCATAGTATAGATATTATGTGATGATATCATAAAGGTTTTCCTAAGTCATTCGATCATACGTGAATGATACTACCACGGTATATTCATATATTATCATGATACTAAAATTGTATAATTGAGGAACAACCACCGTTTTACCAAGTCAATCCTCAATCCTTATTATGTATTTGTGTGTATCAAATAAAGTAAAGGCAAATTGGGCCTAGGTTAGGAAGGAGGTACGTCATGTAACTGTTGAAGATGAAGAAAGCTGATGATTGGAACATGTCAAAGGAATAGGTCCAACGAAGCTGACTGACGAGTCTATAACAAGTATTGAAGATGAAGAAAGTTGATGATTGGAACATGTCAAAGGAACAGATCCAACGAAGCTGACTACAAGTTTACAACACTGCTGTAGAATTAGAGTCGCACTAGGATTAGACTACTTATATTAATTAGGATTATATTACGACTAGGATTATATTCCAACTAAGATTAGATTATTTATAATTGCTTTATTATTATAGTAGTAATAGGTATTGTAATAGGACTCTAAGTATAGTTAACTTAAGACTTACAATTCTCTCCCTATATAAGGAGTATGTACTTAACAATTTTAGTCGTCACTACAATTCTTGATTTCTCTAATCCTAGATGTGAGATTTCTATAGTAACTACTTGGGCTAACGGGACATAAAGCGGGTTAATTAAGAATAGGCTATGAGTGAGTAATTAATTTGCATTGTTTGTCCAAAAAGTGCATTTTTCCCTATAATTTTTCAATAACTTGATTCAAATTCATAATTTTAAAAATATAATAAAATGGAGATAATTATTGGTAAAGATTGGCCTAAATTAAATAAAAATTCGTAATTTCAAAAAGGCTAAACTTATCAAGAAATATCTAAATTGACACCATATTCCACTTACACACTTCAATTAAGATTACCTAAACACTTATAGTAGGGTATGATTGTGTCATTTGACACCTTTATATATATATATATATATATATATATATAATTTGGGTGATTTTCTCAGCAAATAAGCGGGGTGAAGAGAAAAAAAAACAGATTTTTCATTTATTTATATTCATTTTATTTCCTTCTTGTTGCTTCTTTTTCTCTCTCTTCTCCGCTTAGTATTTTACCACCATCAAACTTTCCATCATTACTATCTTGTTCAATAAAAAAAAAATGAAATTTGTCACTATTCACTAAGAACATCTGAAATATTTTTAAATGAATTTTAAGTTTAAGAAAAAAGGTTTTTAGCTAAAAAAAAAAATAAAAAAAAATCATCCCACCTCATCCTCCATTCAATCTTCTTTTCCATCTACCCCATTTTCTCTTCGTAGTAATGATATGAATAAATATGATTTTTTAAAAAAAAAAAATTATGGAAGAAACTTTTTGACAAGTATGTGGAGTTTATTTAGACGGGAGGAGAGGCTAGGTAGGTGGGGTTTTGGGGTTTAGAACATATATTTTTATTGATTTTTTCCCCCTCATAATTCATTTTTATTATATTATTTTGGATCAAATTGTCTTTATTTAATTCGTTATTTTGATGTATAATAGACCAGTGTGTTACACACTCTTTAATTTTTAAAAATATAATAAATTTAATAAAATGATCAAATTAAAATCTTAAATCCGTTCCGGGACTGATCAGAACCTGCTACCTAGCTTGTCCTAGAGGGCTGCTTGAAACACACAACTCCCCCACTTATTTTTCTTGTCATTTTTAAGGTCCCAGAATAAAGTAGTGAGTCTTTACTTGTCTGGTTGATAGTTTTCTCTTTTCTATTTTCCATTATAGGCCTTCTCATTAAAGGAGTAGCCATAGTTGAAAATTAAACTACCAAAAACCAAGGAAATGCAATAATAGGCAAGACCCTTCCTTTTTTTTTCCTTTTTATAAAATAATAAAAATAAAAATTGGGAAGGGGAAAGGGGATTACAATGTGGGAGAATCGAACCCTCATAAACAAGATGGGAATCTAATAAATTTTATTATTGTCTCTTTTTCTCTATGTTTGTAAACGTTTTTCAAGTTTTTAGCATGTGATAATCAAGACAAATTCTAATAATAGAATTTTGAATATATATATATATATATATATATAATATGTGTAATGTGTTGAGTCCCACATCACATGCAGAACAAGTTTCCTTTTGTTTTACATTATTTGCTGTTGTATAAGAATTCTTCCTCCTCTTCTTAATTATTGGATAAATTCGTGACACCCCACCATGCAAATTAATACAAAATTCAGTAAGATTTAAGAATAATCAACTTGATGAATAAAGATTTGTTTCCTCAAATTTTCAAAATCTGAATTTTATGACAAGTACTTTTCACAAAAAAGTAACATTGGGGAATAATATTTTATATTTAGGCAATCACTTTGAAAAACACTTCTGCAACAAGGTCAACAACAATTTATGTCTAATCAAGATATTAAAAGTGTTTATAGAGAAAAACTATTCTTTTCACGTTTCTGAAAAGCAGCTTCTACTATTACTCAACATACTTATGTTTTCCCTAAAACAACTTAATTCTCTAAAACGACGACCGATAAAACACTTAATTCTTAATTTCACTAAAAAGTTGATAAACAGTTCAACATTTGTACATTCATCATACCTTGATCTATATGCTGATGCTGCCAACTTGAAAATCTGAAGAGTAGTTTAGGAGCTATGGTGTGTAAAGGGCACAAATTAAATTTTTGTCTTCCCTCTGTGGTTCCAGAACTAAACATAGTTTCCACAAGCAATAAGACATGTATACAAATGAATTTATCATACTACACTACAACAAAAACAGCTTTTAACGACAATAAATATGCACATTAACAAAGAGTGCTAAAGTCTTTATCGACATTAGTTAATTGTCATTGAATTCAATGTCGCTATAGGCTTTAGAGACATTTACAAAAAGTGTTAATTGCCTCTAAAAAAAACATATTTAGCTCAATTCTTTAGCTAAATATTGCCATACATTTAAAAATCCACAAAATTTTTGGAGCTATTTATATGGATCATACCAATTATCTTCCCACACCCACTCGTGCACTCTTTAATTAGAATATACTTAATTAATGCACTACCCTTTTGATAGAATTTAACAATTAGAAAATACAACTTTAAATAAAATAAGAAAGACTAAATTGAAGTTAATGCACTAACACAAAATAGCACATATAGAAAAAAGGAAAATCCTTTCATTGGCAGTGGGTCATTCAGAAGTTAAATTATTTATGTGAGTGTTTAGCATGATTATTACGAGCTTAATAAACTAAGTTTAGCTTAAACTTTGTAGGCCAAAGATGGTAACACTCTAACAGATGAATAAAGTGGAGTATATGATTGAGCTATATACCTATAAGTTCTATTGGGAAAATTCCACGTGTAAATGCATTTTTGAGTGATCTTCCATTCACATTGCAGATGTATATATTGGTAGGTAGCCGTGGCGGAGTTAGAAATTTTATTAAGGGTGTCCAAGAAAATGGTGTGTGACTGTCAAAATAAAACCAAAAAATATTATACTATTTAGAGTTTGAACCTGGAACTCATTCATTCAAATGGACACCTATTACCACTGCACCAAAGACATAATTTTTGTCAAGTGTGTCCAACTTATATATTCTTTAAATGTAGAATTTGACATGTATATACAACGTAATTTTTCGACGAAGGGTGTCCAATTGGATACCCTGGGGTGGCTGTAGCTACGCCACTGGACTAGGTACGCCGAGACACAATTTAAAATTTATGAATTCTCAAATTTTAAAATGTAATTACTTCATCAAAATTTGCCCTAGTCTGACGTTAGGGGTGACATAATCAGCAAGTCATAGTAGGAATGCTCCTATTTTGAGGTAGTCGTTATTTTTTGCCCCTCAAATTTGTTCCCTTCAACACTGTCGCACCCTAGCAACCCAAGTAGATATAGGAAGATCAAAATTGGGTGTCAATCAACACTTTAAATAATTAAAATGCAAAAAATACCCCTAATACTAAAAAACAAAAAAACTTCTAAGATATAAAAAACAGCTCGCTAGGCATAAGTTATGTCCTATAAGACATAAGTTTGTTTTAGAACATTATACCTTGAGAAGTTTATACAACCTGATAAGATATATCACGTTACATGTAAAAATGACATATTATCATTTATCACCACACACATCTAATTATTTGAAAATTGCCGACTAAAGAAGAAGTATAAATTGCGTAGAAAAATGACATTTATATTAGTAGCACTACAACATTTTGAAGCAACTTTAATCCTCTTTCTTCTTCAGGTTCTTTTTTTCCCAAATAAGAAGTAGCAAACAACTTTTCTAGTTAGTTATGTTGAATCCATTACAAGAAGTTTATGGTTTTGCTTGATATTCCCTCCGTTCCATATTAATTGATCACTTTTTATTTTGTACGATGCTTAAAAAATTATAAATAAGAAGATAATTTTACTAATTTACCCCTTAAAAGCTTCATGGTAATTTTACAAATAAATGTGAACATTTTCAAAAATAATTAATTGCAAAGGTAATATATGTGTTTTTTATTTAGTAAGGCCGACAAGTAATATAGAACAACTATTTTTAGTATAATGATCAACTAATATGGGACGGAGGGAGTAACAGAAGAGATCAAAGTGTAGACATTTCAATTTTTGGCTAAACATTATCTTCTTGGTAAAATGCATGTTTTGGTAAGGGAAGTTATGTAGGTCCAAATAATCAAATTGCCTTTAAATTCATTCTTGAAAAAAGAAGTGTTTTCCAACTTCCAATACTTGGGATGTTATCATTAGTTATGTGAAAATAGCAAGTTTTTTGCTAGGTTTCTTTCCTACATTAATTTGGTCTAATCTTCTCTATTTCATGCAAGTGAAAAACAAAAACCAAAGTTGTGAAGGAAGAGATTAACCTTTATACATTTTTAGTCAATGGCAAAGCTAAAGGGATTCAATTAAGATCAATTCTCTTTGGAAACTAGAACTGTATTCCCTACGTCTCATATTAGTTGATCACTTTCCTTTTTATACGCATATTAAGAAATCATAAATAAGAAGATAATTTTACTAATTCACCCCTTAAAAAACTTCTTAGAAACTAGAACCATACTCCCTGCGTCCCATATCAGTAACCCGTCCAAAGAAAGGAGACTAATTAATCTAAAAAATAAGACAGAATACTATAAGTTAAAATATATTATAGGATAAAGAATTCTTATATGTATATTACAATTTAATTAATCTGTGACCCAAAAGTGCATTGAAGTGTCACAAACGTGAATAATGAGATTTGTATACTATATATTTGCCCATCAAAATAACAACAATTATATATTAATCTATAATATACACAATATATGCATATTTTATATGTAATAATATGTAGATTTTATATGTATAACTAGCAGATATAATTATTTTTTATGGAACAATTAAATATATAACTTGTCTTTGAAGGTATGGTACAAGATTCCTTTTGCTAAGGCCAAATTTCGAAGATCATTGTCCCATTCATTGTCAATTGACTTTTAGCGTTAAATGTTTAGAATTTCTAACACATTTTTCATCCATATGCTATCACTCGAGACAAAAATAGAGAATTGTCTCTTAGTTACTAGGAGTCTAGGACCAACGTCTTCTTTAAGACATACCTAAACTTTGATGATTGGATTGAAGAATACTAATTAATAAGCAACAGAGTTTCACATCTATGATCTACCATCATATATATATACTCTACCATCTCACTTGAGTTACACTGATAGTGACAACATATTTTTTATTTACTTTTCTAATTTTAACTTGGGTCAAGGTCATGATCAGGATCCCTGTCAATTGGGAGTCAGAGCTCGAGTCGGGATATCAAAAATTGAGTCTAGAATCAGGAGTTGGATCGAGATTGAGTTACAGGTCTTGTGGTGGGGAGTCGAGTCCCAGACCGGGGTCGAGAGTCTGGTCTAGGTTGAGTTCAAGAGTCGGGTGTTGAGTCCCGCGTTCAAGGTCGGGAGTTAGGTCCCAAGTCAGGAGTTGAGTCCAGGGTCAAGGTTGAGATATGGGTCCCGTGTCGGGTGGGGGTCATGGTCGTGAATCGGGTCTTGGGTTGAGTTCGGGAGTCAATTCTTAGGTCTAGATTTGTTTTGAGGTGGTAAGCTTGAAAGAGAGTTTTGAAAAATGTTTTTCTAGGGAAATCATCTTTTTTTTAAATTAGTAGAAAATAAGTGTTTGAAAAATATTCGCCAAAATATTAAGTCAATTAAACATAAAAAAATTTGTAAAATAATTTTTACTTTATACCAAGTACAACATTAGTAAGTGTAATTTTTCAGAGGTTCCTACACCCTGATATACTTTAAGGGGAGTGCACTTGATGGATACCCAAAATTTATTCATATTTGAGATGAATAGATTAATTCATATTCAACCCACTTTTGAATAACCATAAATTTTAACTATTTTATCACCTCTAAACTTAACTAAACACCAATTAGAAAGAGAGTCATCAATGAGAGAATTTTGACGTGCTTGTTTTTTTAATTCAAGCCAGATTCACCTTGGGCTATAGTACAAATTGTGAATTGAATTTGTCATAAATGTGAATCGTTTTAAATAAATAATATATCAAAAAAATTAAATATTGAGAGAAACTCATATTTAAAATTCGAGTTGTTTAAAGGAAGATTTAAGTTGATGTCCATTTAAATTCGTCATTGAAGAATTTCAAAGCTCATTTTTTAAAATTCAACCTGCTAAAAATATGTGAATCGTTACGAGTGAATAAATATATATATATATATAAAAAACTCAAACTATCAAGAGAAGCTAATACCTAAAATTTAGGATTGTTTAGAGGAGGTTTTAGCTGGTTGATATTGAAACAAAGTGAATTATTTTAAGTAAATAATATATCAAAGATTCGAAATATTGAGAAAAGATAGTATCTAAAATTTGGAGCGGTTTAAAAAGAATTTGAGCTTGTCAGGATTAGGAAATTTGGTTAGTTTATGCCATTTGTTTGGTCGTGTTGAATTCTTTTTTTTTTCTACATCGAACTTTTAAAATGGATTTGGGCCCGAATATATTTTTGAGCCATATTGATCAATCTCATGAGCATGACAAAGTACTTGCAACCCCTTGTGGTGTTTTCTAAACCTGGCTAGTTAGTATGGTATTTTAGCCGTTCATTTTTATTTGATCATTATATTAAGAATATATTTCCACTCTTACTTATTATTTTTAACATATTAAAAGAAAAATATATTTCTTACCTTTAACATTAAATGTTTATTCTCTCAATTATTTTTTTAGACCTAAAACTATACATCAACTAATATGAATATTACCATAGAATTCTCACAAGAACATATAACTTTATTAGCAAAGAAAATAACATTTTTTTATTTCTCATTTGATGTTCGATATTTATATTGATGTCTGGCTGAATTTGAATTTACGTTGAGAAATTCAACATTGAAATTAAAACCTATTTTAACAAAGACGACTCTGTATTCGACGGAATTCGAATCCTGGAAATAACACTATAACTCAAACATGAAGAGTGGTCAGATAGGAGTGGCTGCCTTCCAATTATTATTATTAGTGCTAGAATAACTCCATTTGTCTGAGTGAGCAGTAGCCATAGAAGAAGCACCAGAACCACATTTTGCCACTGTCCTAACACTCTCTATTAGTGCCGCTGTACGTGCCTCATGTGACAAAATTTCTGACAATTGTTCAGGGCTAATAAGTAACTTCACTTTCCACACACCTGCATAGTAAAGTCAGAAATTTCGTTAAGTACTTAAATTTTAATATATGACTTATATTACTTTTTCTATTTTAATTTATGTGAAAAAGTTTAAAGTACAAAAATCAAAATAATTAATTTTGACTATGTATTTGAATATAGATTCTTCAAAAATTTAAAATAAAATATACATATTTGAAAATTACCCAAATAATACAAGTCAACTTAGCCGATGAATTAAAATATTTTTTTAAAATTGTAGTAAGGAAAAATCGTTTGACTCTAAATAGTACTAATACTTTTACATAATTATAGGACGGATCATTTATATACATCTATATAATATTCCTTTGTCTCAATTTATGTAAAAGATATTTTAAATAAGAGAATCATTAATCAAGATACTTAACTTTGATTATGAATTCGAGTATAAGTTCTCTAAAGAATTGTAATCATTAATCTACACGTGCGAAAAATAGCACAAGTCAACATAACATAGCTGATGATTTAAAAACATATTGAAAAGTTTAAGATGACTAAAAAGTATTATTTGACACTCCAAACAATTACACTTACACATAAACTTAGATCATATTTAACATATAAATACACATTATTTTTTGATAAAGGGTGTTCAATTTACCTGTACTATTGTAGGTAGGATAAACCTCAGCTTCTGATCTCTTTAGCATCCTTTGATTATTAAATGACATCCTATAAGGTGTTGGTTGAGGTAAATTGCTTCTACTACTATCACAAGTAGTAACATCATCAACATCACATTTTTCTTCTTTTTGACCTCTTTTGGATTTAATAATAGGATGGTTTAGTAGAGGAAAGAGATAGTATGATTCACCAGCATGAAGTTCCTCATTAGGAAAAAGTGGTGGAGAGAACATGTCATGGCTATGATAAATGGCATGTCCTGGGAATTCATTAGTGATGCAATGGGCTGTGATGGGTGCATGTAACTCCATGATGCCACCATTACAAGTCAACACTTTTATCACCATCTTGTTGTTTTCTTCTTCTTCATCAACTTCACCAAAACCAAAACCCTTGAACACACAATTCCCCATCTCAACAACCTAATTTTAGCAAAGAAATATGGATTCTTGGAGATATATATGTATATGGATCGATATTACTTGGATGAACGGAGTTATCAGATATATGTGTATCCGTGAAAGGTAGCAAACAAAACAAACCAAGAGATGTTTGCAAATTGAACCTAATACAAATTAGGATTCTTGGAGATATATATGCCTATGTTTTCGATGATCAAAGGTACCAGATATTTATACCGATGAAAGATAACAAATAAAACAATCGAAAGATCGATAGGAACAAATTGAACCTAATTTACAAATTAGGATCCTCGGAGATATGATTATCACTCAGATGAACAAAGTTACCAGATAGTTCTACTGACCGGTGAATGATAGCATATAAAACAACGGAAAGATCGATGCGTGCAAATTGAACCTATTTTTTATATATGTACTAATGAAAGATAGCAGATAAAACGGATGAGCCAAAATATATATGTTTGAAAAGGAAAGACTATGGTTTTTTGTTTTATAAATAGGAATATAGAGGAGTCGTCGGTGGGAAGTTTCTTGAGAGTGAAGGGGTTCTTTTCTTCTTGAAAAAACATACAAGAATGTATCTTATGCTATATCATTATGAAGTATCCCTTCCTTCATGGTTGCAAATTCTTATAATAAATATTATGTGTGTAGTGTTTTGCTAGTTATGTAAATTGTGAAGTGGTGGACCAACTTATGCTGTCTATCTAAAGAGACAAAAAAAAGGATGTGTTGTGAATTATGTCAAAGAATTTTTATTGGTTCATAATAAAGGTGGTGAGGTTACAAAAATAATACTCCACTTATATATAGTATATAAAAATAAAATAAAAGATACTTAAGCACTCAATCTTGTTTGATGATTCTGTACCGTTAAGATTTTACCTTGATAAGGAGCAATTAAATAGGAGTGATTTGAAGACGTTTTATTTTTTGTTTGATTAGGTAATTAATGAATTATCTTAATCATAAATAGGTGATACAAAACGATTATTACATTATTAGTGCGATAAAAACGAAAGAAACAGATCAAAGTAATCGGATTCGGTGATTAATTATTTAATTAAAAAGGTGTAGGATTTCAGTCAACATTCGTCATAATTATGGAGTAATCAAAGATTATGGCTCATGTGAGAGATCATTGGTCAATTGTCGTAATCAATTTGTCCCTTAATTTGTCTTTTTCTTCTTCTTTTTTTGGTATGTGTGAGCATGTCATTTGATATGATACGATAGATAGCAAATATTATATTAAAATCAATTTTCTTAATATCATTATTTTGATAATATGATAATTGATGTGTTTTTTTAATTTATTTGCTTATATTCGATTTGATATTGCATATTTATAACAAACCTTTCTTTCTTAATCAAGAGTACAATCGAACCCCTTTCTTTGAAAAATATACTTTATACACAAGACTTGATATTTTATGTTGCGATCTAATTTATCGAAGAATCAATCTATTTACATTGAGTTTTGGCCTTGAACGGTCTGGCATGATTATCGAACATAATGAACTGAAATCGATTTATCTCTTCACCTGTGATTTTACTCAATATCATGAGTGAAGAGATGAGTCAACTGTCTGACATGAATATCGAACATATTTTTAGAAGCACTTTTTAAAATCGCTTTTTAAAAAAGTGTTTTGGAAAATTTAAAATAACTAGCTTTTCTTAAAAAGTGCTTTTGAAAAGTAGATTGTGTTTGGCTAATTTTTAAAAAAAAAATACCTTTAAGAGTTAAATTACAAAAAAAAAGACAAGTATTAATGCATTTTTAATATTAAGATTGTTAAATAAAGATAATTTTTTTTTAAAAAAAAAAGAAGATAAGTTATTTTAAATATCTATTATAAAACTTTTAATTAAATTTTATATTTTAAAAAAAGTAAATTATAATATTCAAATTTTCAATCAATATTATAATAAATGAATAAAAAATATTTATATAAAATTAACATGATGATTTAAATATAATTAGAAATATCAAGTAAAATAAATTTAAATGTTTCCACAAATTAAATCATTACATACGAAAAATTTACCACAAAAATAAATAAATATAAAAGATATACTGGTAAATATGTATATATATGGCAGGGATATTTTAGTCTTGAAATAAATAATTTTCTGCTTCTGCTTTAAAAGAAAAACATAGATTTTTAGCTTCTTCTCAACAACAGAAAAGATGCTTCTGTTTTCGTTTAAAACTGATTTTACTATTATTCAAACGCCTTGATTTTTTTAAGAAAATAATATTTTTTTCTCAAACAAGTATTTTTAGCCTTCCAACAACAATGTCAAACAAGCTCTTAGAGTCTGTTTGGATTGATTTTTTACCTTTAATTTATAAGTCAAAAATTATAAGCTAGTTATTTTTATTATTTTAGCTTAAAACTAAATGCTTATATAAGCTTTTTTTATTTGTCTAAGTAGGCGTTTGGCCATGCGATACCATATCACGATATGGTATCGTGAGATGGAATCAGCGTTTGGACATGCGATTTTACGCTGATTCCATCTCATGATTCCATATCACGAGAGGTGATACCATATTCTCCAAAAACCATGATATGGAATTATATGGTGATTTCATATTATGATTTGAGATATTTTAATACAATAATTGATCCATGAGTTTATATGTTGTTAAAACAACCTCACATTTATATCTACTAACCATTTGTTTCATATGTTTGATAAAATTTATAATCACATCATTACTTTTTTAAATTTATTATTATTCTCACCGACATAAAATTTATTATTCTCACCAACATATAGTCACTTTAACTCACACCTCACGATTGTGAAACTTTTCAACATTCACTTGAAACAATTAACCGGCATGTTAAAATAGTTGCCAAGGCAATTAGCAAGATGGCACCAACATTTATACAACCAAAAAATATGACTGGTGTACATTCCAAAATTCGACATAATACTCAATTTTGGCCTTGATTTAAGGTAAAATTTCAATCACATTAATAAATTTATTTTATGGACTTAATAAGTGCACATTTATATTTTATGTGTAAGTTATTAGTATTTAGTTACATATTTCCTATCAACTTTGTTTAAAGAGATAATATTTATTTTATGACTTTGCATTGTCTTGGAAGCACTATTTTTATTATTCTTACAAACATTATTTTTATGAAGTGCATTATATAATGCTTCCAATTTATTTTATATTCACTAAACTAATATTGATGTATTTTATATTTGGTAGGATTGTGTTGTGATTGATGGACCATATATAGAAGGGGAGGTTCCTAAAGCGGTGCAACAGGCATATCGTAATCGCAAAGGAAGAACATCACAAAATGTCTTATGTGCTTGTGATTTTGATATGTGATTTACCTTTGTTGATGTTGGTTGGGAAGGTACTGCACATGATAGTAAAGTACTTGAGAATGCACTTGTTGAACCAACGTCACAATTTCCATTTCCGCCACATGGTAACTTTAAATTACATCCTTAGAATAAATATTATTTATTTACACAAAACTGTCTCATTTACGTCACATATACTTTTAGTAATTCTTTATAAAATGTTTTTTGGTAGATAAATATTATGTTGTTGATGCTGGTTTCCTAAACACAAAAGGATTTTTAGCTCCATACAAAGGACTAGGCTATCCTTTGCAAGATTACCGAGGAAGTGAAAGAGAGTCTCAAAATGCTAAGGAACTATTTAATTATAGGCATTCATCTCTGCGCAATGATTGAACGGACTTTTGGGGCTTGGAAAAATTGATTTAGAATACTGAAACAAGGCATGAACCATTATGATATTGATACACAAATGAAAATTGTTATAGCTTGTGCAGTGTTACATAATTATTTGCGAGAATACCAAAGTAGTGATGAAATATTTATGGTCTATGAACATGAAGATATAGTTGCGGAGGATATTGACCAACAAATGGCTCAAAGTAACAATGTTGGTTCGTCTTCTCAGTCACATAATCGAGAAATGCATGTTCAACGTGAGGAAATTGTCCGTACTATGTGAGAGGATTATATTAAAGACTAGTACACTACAATTTATGTTCAATTTTTTTTATTAAATTAAAGTTAGATGAAACAATT
>JAJOOR010003131.1:0-32473 GCA_036250505.1 Solanum acaule | reverse complement strand
GAACAACAAATGAATGCATTTTTGTTAGTGAAAGAATTAGGACTTGGTGAAGAGATAAAATTGGACTATGTTGTTGATTTTGAAGGAAAAAATAATCAAGTTGATATAGTAAGTGCTCAAGAAATTGAAAGTGGTTTATTAAAGTTGATGGTAAAAAGTGAAGAGAATGAAGTGAGGAAAAAAATGAAGGAAATGAAGGAGAAGAGTAGAGTAGCTATGGAGGAAGGTGGATCATCTTATAACTCTCTTGGACTTCTTATTAAGGATGTAATAAAAAATATTTAATTTTCTTATAATATGAAGAAGAAGCAAAAAGAAGAGAAGATATATGGTATTTGAGGAGATATGTAGTATCATGATTTATGGTCATTTTCTTAATATCTGTATACTTTTAATATTTATTGAATGTTTTCACTCTTCATTATAGTTTTTTTATTTATTTTGTATTTCTTTCAAACAATTTTCGTGATCCGAATCTATCGAAAACAATCTTCTTATTGTAAGATAGAGGTAAAGTCCGAATATAATTCACCCTCCTTATAGACCTCACGTAATTTATTGATTATACTTGATATGTTATTATTATAGTCGATTCAAAGAGAATAAAGAGCACTGAATATTTGTGTTTAACTAAAATTTGAATATACACGCATATCACTTTAACGCTGGTACAAATTAAGTATTTAAAAGTATATATGCATAATATGTATAGTATATTTCACTCCATGAAGACAATTTTTTTAATCATATTATGTATTATAATAATTCTATTAAATTTAGAACAAAAAAAATAAATTACTCTCACATGGAATGCTCCTTTTCAATTTTAATTCCAAAATATTCTTTTTTGTTTTTTTCAACTAACTATAGCCAAATACTAGTCCAAACACCTACTGGTCAAACTTTGGTCAACCTATTCTCTGAGCTCACTGTTCAGACGGAGATTCGCCAGAGAAAATGGAAACGCCGGCGAGTGAAGTTCTTAGGGTCAAATTAGGCTCGCAAGGCCTAGAAGTTTCTAGAATCGGGCTGGGCTGTAGAGGCATGTGTTGAAATTTGGTAGAATCTTTTTACTTTTTCTTTTTAGTCTAAAAATATTTTATAGTAATTAATTTCCTTTCAAGTCTAGGGTTTACATTAATTGCAAAATATTTAGTTTTATTTTAGTTTAGTATCTAGAAGGATTCTTCTTAATTATTTATAAATAGGGATGTACTCTTCTATTTGAATCAATGCAAGAATCAATACAAAAAGTTATTATTCATTCTCTCTTTAATTTCTCTTTCTAGTTTATTCCATTCCATAACAGTGGTATCAAAACCTTACATTGATCTTAATGGATCTGTGAGTTCGTTGAAGAAGAACTTTCAACCACTTTTAATTCATATCTATTTTCAACCCACTTTTAACCCGTGATTTTATTTTTAACGCAGGGCCAATTTTAACCCGTGCTTTTATTTTTAACGCATGACTACTTTTAACCAATTTTTAATCTATATTATTTTAAACCTTATTTTTTCAAACCATGACAAACAATACTCTTTCTTTCAATGCTCCACAAACCTTCAATGGTGAAAATTATCAAATTTGGGCAGTTAAGATGAAGTCTTATCTTGAGGCTTATGATTTGTGGGAAGTTGTAATGGAAGACAAACCCATACAACAACTCACTGAAAAATCTTCTAATGCTGAAATCAAATTTCACTCAGAAGAGAAAATCAAAAAACATAAAGCCAAAATTGTAATTCAAAATTCAGTTGCAGATTCAATCTTTTCTAAAATCATTGCATGTGAGACAGCAAAAGAAGCTTGGGAAAAACTTGAGAAGGAGTACCGAGGAAGTAAACGAGGCAGACAAAATCAAATTTTGAATTTGAAAAGAGATTTTGAATCTCTTAGGATGCAAGAGGGTGCGACTATCACTAATTATTGACAGGATTTCCTTGATTGTCAACAGAATCAGGTTGCTTGGTGAGGATTTTAAAGATAATAGAATAGTTGAAAAGATTCTTGTAATTATTCCCGAGAGATTTGAGTCTAAAATCTTTACTTTGGAAGAGTCTAAAGATCTCTCTACCATCTCTCTTGTTGAATTGATAAGTGCTCTTCAAGCACAAGAACAAAGAAAGCTTTCAGACAAGATAAAATTGTTGAAGGTATCTTTTATGCAAACTATCAAAAAAGAAAAGTTGATTATCCTCCTTACAAATATTGCAAAAAGAAAACACATTTGGAAAAATTCTGTTGGTGGAGATCTGATGCAGTATGCGAAAGTTGCAAACAAACAGGTCATGTTACAAAAGTGTGCAAGTTCAAAGACACTCAAGATAAATCACAAGCATTATTAGTAGAAGAAGAATGTGAGGATGAATTTTATTAGAAGATATTTTTGAAGAATAATTAAGTGTTCAAACTCAAGTTAGATATACCAACTTGAGTTTGAGGGGGAATGTTGAAATTTGGTAGAATCTTTTTACTTTTTCTTTTTAGTCTAAAAATATTTTATAGTAATTAATTTCCTTTCAAGTCTAGGGTTTACATTAATTGCAAAAATATTTAGTTTTATTTTAGTTTAGTATCTAGAAGGATTCTCCTTAATTATTTATAAATAGGGATGTACTCTTTTATTTGAATCAATGCAAGAATCAATACAAAGAGTTATCATTCATTCTCTCTTTAATTTCTCTTTCTAGTTTCTTCCATTCCATAACAGTGTCTCCCAATCATTGCCCGCCCAAGCCCGAGCCCGGAATGATCAAGCTCATTCAACACGCCATTGATTGCGGCGTCACCTTCCTCGATACCTCCGATCAATATGGACCCCACATCAATGAACTTCTCATCGGCAAGGTAAAATAAAATGTAACAATTACTGCTTTAATGTGTTGTACCTTGCTGCTTTCCAAGTTGTAATTACTCCCTTTTGTCCCAATTTATATCAAAGGTTCGAAATATGATGGTCAAAACTTAATTTTAACAGTGAATTCGGCTATAAATTCTTCAAAATGTTTAAAATGAAAATTTACATATATGAAAACGACTATACAAGTCGATATGGCTAATGATTCGATATTTAAACAAAATTTAAGAAATGGAGTCAAATGGATTGTTTTTTTTGTTCTAGATATCAACAACAACATTTTCTAGAATTATTTGCATCTTATCAAATTACTTAAATGAAGTTTCCAATAGCATATACACTAACTGAAGTAGTTAAATATGTGCATTCTAAATTTTATTTGTTTAGGCAATCAAAGGAATGAGAGAAAAAGTACAAATAGCTTCCAAGTTTGGCATAAGTTTGAAAGAAGGGAAAATGGACATTTGTGGTGATCCAGAGTATGTAAGAGCTTGTTGTGAAGCTAGCTTGAAGCGACTAGATATCAACTGCATTGATCTTTATTATGTTCATCGGATTGATATCCGAGTGCCTATTGAAATCACGGTTTGACATCTTACTCCTATTTTTCTTTTTTTTCCATTTATTATATTTGAGGATTTCTAGCAAACTTGTTGTAGTACTATTCTGTCGCTATCTGTTGTTTACACTAGTAACTGTTGTTTCTTGTATTTCCGTTACTTCTTTTTCTAGACTACAATGAGCTATTTTTCCTTGAACTGAGGGCCTATCGATAACAACCTTTCTATCTCTACGAGGTAGGGGTAAGGTCTGTGTATACTCTATCCTCATTCAGACCCCACTTTGTGGGACTACACTAGGTATGTTGTTGATTTCTAGCGAATTGCTGGATTGTGTAAAGAGGTAACAGTAACCAGTTAATCACTTGGATAAAAGCAGATTTCACTTGGATATAGCTCGGCTAGAAACTGCAAAAATCTTCTAGTCTTTTAAAAAAAGAAATTGATTGAATCAACTGTGGGGGAAATGGTCCCGAGCTATTTTACTTGAATCCGCTTTTATATTGCCAAACTGACATATTCATGAAGATCTTCTGATGCACTATATTTCTCGGAATCTTCAAAAGTGTTGATGGAGATGAGTGCGTGTAGGATCCTTCAAAGGCAGTACTTTGGGAGAGTCCGATCAACATATCTGATGTGTTGTTTGTCAATCCATAAGATAGAGTCAGAGACGGAAGAATGTTCTACTGACAGTAGAGAAAAAAGGGGTGTACAAAAAGGTTGAATTGAATCTTATGCTATGTGAGAAATGTTATGTGTTTCTCTCGAATTCTCGGAGGATAGGCCAATGCTTTGAAATTTTTGTGTTGATAAAGTTTACTTAGTAAAAGAAACACTCATCTATGCTTACTGTAATTTCGTAGTTGCTCCAACTATGAAATAATTTTTCTTTATGTCACATTTATACACTCTACACTCTGTCACCGACAAAATGCTTTATGATGAAATCACAAACAAAGGTCAGCTGAGACCTGTACAGAAATAATCATGGAGATCAGGATTCTAAAAAAGGTTGAATTTTTTGTGTAGCATTCAGTGTGAGATTACTTGACAATTGACATTTTAAGGAGAAGAAGCAGCATCACTGTTAGCTACTACTATCGTTTTTGAAAGCATCACCGAGTCAAAATTAATCATCTTTTGTTATAAAAAAGTAGTATAAAAGAGATAAAATGTCCAGTGGATGAAAGAATGTCAATAAAGACGATACTCCTGTCAAATAGAAAATCAACATTTTGAGGCTTTATGTAACAATATAATCGGGCATTTTGTTTATTGTGCTTATTGTTATTGTTTCGTTGTTATGATATTGTGTGGCATAGTGTGTAGATGGGAGAACTGAAGAAACTGGTTGAAGAGGGTAAAATCAAATACATAGGTTTATCTGAGGCTTGTGCAGCAACAATCAGAAGGGCACACGCGGTGCATCCAATAACAGCTGTTCAGATGGAGTGGTCTTTGTGGACCAGAGATCTGGAGGAAGAAATAGTTCCAACTTGCAGGTAATGTGTCTCTTAGAGTTCACTCTTTCAGTTAATATGAAGGTTCTTCTGAGTAAATGCCTTTTCCAGAGAATTAGGAATTGGAATTGTTCCGTATAGTCCTCTTGGACGAGGATTCTTCTCAGCAGGTCCAGAGTTGATTGAGAGCTTGGCCGAGGGCGACTTCCGCAAGGTTGGTCTAGTTAATTGCACTGTCTTCGATCTTGTGTGATTTTCATTTGCATTTAGCCATTTACCTCAATTAGCTGCATATCATAGGCATCATTTTCCTTTTAAACCAAAATTCTGTAACATGTGTCATTGGCTTTTTGTGAAACCCTCCAAGCCTCTCCTTGGGAGAGTTCAATGTTAGCATCAACGTTGTGACTTTCCTACTCTGAACCAATGGCTTGCTGATTAACTGAGCTCGACCAATCTACCGGTATTGATCTTGATGAGATTTCGTCAGTATTGATGAATTAAGGTTACGAAACACATGCTCCCTTTTGAATAAGGCGATCTGAATACAAGATCAACGAGTCTTAACTTCTAGTGCAAATTTGGACATCAAAAAAGAACACTCTTTATAAATTAAAATGCTTAGAGAGTACAAAAAAGGTACTCCTATTCCACAACGAATGGCGGATCACAGTGTCATGGTCAATGCATGCAAATTTTTGGTATATCTGAATTATAGAAATTTTACTAGAAGTCACAATATTTATAACTAGAACGATACAAAAGTAGAGTTGTTTAAACGAAGTTGTCATCAAAGAAAAAACTGTTTTGACTCATTGGTACGGGGTAACTCTAGCCATCAAGGCATAAACAGATAGAAAGAAATCACCTAGTGTTTTTTATTTGAACTTGAACCTCATGGTTCTCAATCCAGTTTGCCAACTCATCCTTATCTCTCGAAATCTCTTCTGATACAGCATGTTATGATTAACGTATAAAACAATACATATGATCGGTACGGCTGATGTATGTTTCTTTTATCATTTGTTTTTTTTTTCCAGAATATACCAAGGTTGAAGCCTGAAAATTTTGAGCACAACAAGCAAATATACGAGCAAGTCAAGGAAATAGCATCAAGAAAGGGATGCACCACAGCACAACTTGCATTGGCTTGGATTCTTCACAAAGGAGATGACATATGCCCCATACCCGGTACCACCAAGATTGACAACCTCAACGAAAATATCGAAGCCATATCTGTAAAGCTGACAAATGATGCAGTTAGAGTCCTGTGCTGCTGAAGATATGGTTAAAGGCGAAAGGCACGCATTCATGTGGGCAACTTGGATAAATTCGGAGACTCCACCATTGTCCTGGATAGATGAATAATGGATACTTTCTCGTTTTGCTTTGGAAGAATCCCCGTTAAAGCCCAAGTCTAATTCGAAGTAAAGGCTGAACCCGGGCTAATGGCAGTTCAGCATTTCTTTCTAGCAGGTGCAATAGAGACTAGGATTTACAAATCTACAATGTTCTGGACAAATGTATACACACAATGTAGTTTGCTAGTAGTCTGAAGTTCTTTTGCTAGTGCATACCTTTATATCCAAGTTTTCCTTGTATTTGTGATGAAAATTTATTGTTATCCCCTGTGTACCTTTGATCCTTTGTGCGATAGAGCCCTTCCACACAAGACTCCTAAATCACTCCAAGTCTCGATTTTTCAATGTTATCATATGGTTTAGAATTGTTTGTGCTTAATGCATATTCAAGTTGTACTTTTTCATCAGATACAATGGCCGCTAAACACTCTATAAAGTAGAGCATTTATACGGTTCTTCTCTATACTTGATTTACATAAAACTTGGAGTATCTCAAACTGATAAATCTTCCAGAGACTCAAATCTGTATCCTCGTAAATCTATGCTTTACATTTTCTACCTGAGTTTTATAGATATGTATATGTTCATGTTAAACTACCTGATTTTATGTAGGCTATCAAAGGGATAAGAGAGAAAGTACAAATAGCTATCAAGTTTGTTATCCAAAAGTACTACTTGGTGACATTTTTGAAGAGTCGGAACAGTATAGATAGCTTTTGTACATGTACTCAATACTTATTTATGAAGTGAGACTTATGTTATGGATTGCTCCTAAATTATTTAGTACTAAGCTATCAAAACAACTTCCATTCAGTATTCTATTGATTGATAATAGGGAGGTATACAATTGTATACTTTATTGAATTTTGCAGGTGTAAGATGAAGGGAAACAACTATTATATTACAAAAAAACAAACAAGAAGCAATGTTTTGACTGGTTGTACAATAATAAAGCTGCATAACAAAGGCGACAAGAAATCACAGTGAAAGACCATCTAAAACATACAGAAAAAGGACAGGGATTTCAGCTCTAGGCGCACAATATACTTGAGCATGAGCATGGCTGCAACAATTATAAAATTGAAATACATCGTCGTTAGTTTGAGATCAACATGGAGAAATTAAGTGAAAGCAAGCATTAAATTAGAAGAAGGAACAAGAAACTATATATACCATTGTTGTGATTACAGGCACATGATTGACTCTCACAGCTGCCAGATGACCCTAAGAATTCTGTATTACACATATTGTTGTCAAGTTAGATGCAGGCAGATACTTAAAAACAAAACATAGGAGTTTGTTTCTACTTACTTTGATAATGAGGTCAATACGGTCGTTTCCTTCAGTCTCTTCAACACCTTTCTTAATCCTCTCAGCTGAATCCATCAGAGATTCCTTGTAGCAGTCAATCAACTTAATCTGTTTCAGTGTTGGAATATCAGCAAAGCTAAGGGGGATCTCCTCTAGGTCACTACACTTTTTTATAACAAGTGTTTCAAGCAGGGGAAATGATTCCTCCGAGGCATCCCACCATGAGATCTCTAAGTTCACCAGTTTCAACAACTTAAGTTTATGGAACGTGATATCTCCAAGGCACCACTCTTTTGATTGAGGAAAACACACATCTTGTAATTGGAGATACTCCAGGCTTGGTAGTCCTGCAATGAAGGGAATAGCACTTTCTATATGAATTCCTTCAAGTACCAACTTGTTTAAATTTGAAGGCAATTGTAACCCAGTTAAAGTGTGCCACTGCTTAAAGGAAAGGCAAAGGTCTTGAAGCTGGGTAAGATTCTTCAATGTGAAGTTGTTGAAGGAAATATCAAAATCGCTCCCAAGGCTGAAGTGAAGTTGTTGAAGATTAGGACACCTCCTTAATAACACATCCACCCTATCTGCTTCAGCAATTGGAAAGCTAACAATATTCTTTAATATCGTCAAATTTTCCAATTTAGAGGATCCTTCAAAGTGACCTTTCTTATCCCCTTCCCAATCAAATTCAGCTCTCTTAATCTCAACATGCCTTAATTTTTTCATTTCCCAAAAAGACGCTGGTAACATAAATGAATGAAAAGTATTCACAATTAAAGTTTCAAGATGGGGATGTGATTCTGGATGAAAATCGAATATATTTGCCTTAACTGCGAGGTACTTCAGGTGATTCAGTGGTTTCATTGTAGCTGTCGACAAATTATACACATTATGGGAACTCAAATCCAAGACCTTAAGAAGTCGGAATTTATGAATCCAAGACCATAAGTCAATCCCATCAAAAGCTTCTCCGTTCGCTATTAGTGACCTCAACGGTTGATGAAAACGCTTCTGTGTTTTGGATCCCAGAGATGCAAACTTGGAATGATCTCCACTCAAATTGAAGTTCACTCGACTTAACTTCATTGTAGCCGGACTATAGTCTTCGGACTCACAATCAATAAGGTCAAATAAAGAATCTTTCACCTCATTCCACCAAGATTCTTCCATTTTCCTTTTTTTTATTATTCCAGATACCAAGACAACCACTAGAGGCAGTCCTTTGCATTTTTCTGCTACTACTTGACTTACATCTTGTAGTCTAGGGGGGAAATCTTCCTTTTGAAACACTTTTTTCTGCAATAATTTGCAACTCTCTTCTGTTGTGAGGAATGGAAGAGAATAAGGATCAGTATGGTACTTGACTTGCTCACCCACTTTCTCAAGTCGCGTTGTTACTACTATTCTGCTTCTATTTCCAACGTCTGGAAAACAAAGCCTCAAGTCATCCCATGCCATACAATCCCACATATCATCCAATACAATGAGATATCTCTTGCCCATTAAGATTTTCCTCAACTCGTCAGCAAGGATGTCATCCTTATCCCCCTTGTCCTTGGAACCGGTAACTTGACTAAAAATCTCTTGTAATAGCGTTCTCCGGTTATATGTTTGGGAAACGATGCACCATGCTCGAACATCAAAATGAGAAACAATGTTGTCACTATTGTACACCTTTCTAGCAATTGTTGTTTTCCCTTGTCCCCCCATGCCTACAATTGGGACGACGTCTAGCTCATTTGTACCTCTAATCAAACACTGAATCATTTTTTCTGTGTCTTTCCCAAAACCCACTATCTCCTCATCAATCACTGGATTGTTATGTTGAGTTGGCCGGTGTTTAAATGGTGCTACCACATAGCAAGGCTTAAGAGCAACGTCTGCTGACCACATCTCAGTCACCTGTGCATTAATGTGCTTGATCTCTTTTAAGATTGTAGGAAGTGAGCAAAAAATATGCAAAAAAGCATTATACTGAATAGAGTCAATGGCAAACTCAGCTTCATATGCCAAATTGATGGTACGTCTTTGGAGATTTTTAGGAATTTTATGTTCATGGTGCACCTTTAGAACATCTCTGAAAATGGATGATAAAGATGAGAGCTCCTTCTCTAAAATGGATATATGACTTGATAGCTCTTTCTCCAAATTACCAAAAAGAGGTTTCATCAAGAAATCTAAATCAGATTTAGATTTCGACATCTCATTCAATTTCCATAAAAGAGAATCCAGATAGCTCAATCCACAAAAGGTGGAGAACTGAGATGGAGTAAATTTCAAGGATTTGTAGTAAGTCTCCACTTGTGCCTTCAGATCTTTAGTTTTCTCCAATATTTGTAACGAGCAAAGATTTATTTTGCTAGTGTCATCTCTGTTTATAGAGCTAGGAAGAAGTTTTTCCATGACATATAGAACATCACCTGCTATAGCTCCAACTTTTTCCATAACCTCATTCAACCAGTTACCATTAATAACATGATTTGACACATCAGCATCAAGGAAGACCAACAAGAACTCTATTGCCACATCAATATTTTGAGCAGAGACATCATCAGGAAAGTTCTCGAGCTTTTCTTTTCTGAGATACATCAATAGTTTGTGGAGATGATGAGAAAATCCTTTTGGTAATTTCTTGTCCTTGAAAGTTCTTGAATGAGTAAACTTTGAAGCCTTTAGTTCACTCTGAAAAATCTTCTTCATTTCCAGCTCCACTAACACAATCAAGAATAATAGATAAGGAGGTGTATTAAAGATATCATTAGCCTCATCCTCATCAATACCATTTATAATATCAGAAAAAGCAAGACAAAAATCTCCCACATTGTTAGCCATGAACTGAATTCGAGTCTCCAAACATCCCAGCTTCTCATGGTTGACGTAACCATTTAACTCTGTGGCATATAAATATGTCAAAAATCTCAGTTTCTTTTGAACAACTTTCAGTTCCTTTAAAAATCTGAATATTTCATGGTTTTCTTCAGGAGGGTCAGACCTAACACATTCCAGGCAGAGTATCAGTACATCATTTAGATTCTTTTCGAGGCAATCCATACATTCTGACAGATCAAGATCAAGATCATGCAACTCATAATTATTATTTAAAATGGTATCACGTTCCACGAATTCCAACAAATGTGATTCTAGCCTTTCCAGATTAAGGTTAGCTTTACATTCATCTGGAATCCCATCCAATACCTGGTGAAGCATTGCCATAGTCAATTTGGCATTCTTTTTGTGTTTGACTAAGGAATCACGAAAAAGAACATGATGACACTTTATACAGGTTCTCAAAACTCTTAGCGCTATTTCAAGTTTCTTAATTTTTTCAATCCTGGCGCTAGACAGATCACGTTCACTCTTGATCCTTCTTAGGTGATCTAACATTTCCTCAATTTCATTTTCAGCCATCTTCTCTTGAAAATTTCCTGCAAGTTCACCAACTCTTGGAATTAGGTTCATTAACAACATTTTTATTCATGTATTTCAATATCTAGTGTTTTTAGCTATGTTAATGCTTATGAAAGATAATACATTTTATATACCATTTCATCTAATTCAAATAGTGCATATCATCTCAAACACATTTCACTCAACTAATAGTCATTTTCTTTAAACAAAAAGAAACTACTACCAAATGTGTGACATTAATGAAGGAGGGAGGACCGATAAGAGTAGGTCAAAGAAAAGGATTGACAAACATCTTAGTTGAATCACACACAGGATATGCCCAAATAAGAGACGAAAGTTAAAAAAAAAAAGTTACAATACATAACACAAGTTCACTACACTTTTGAGCTCAACGATGCATATCACGAAAGCTTGGCCCTAACAAGATGGTCATTATAATTATTCTTCCGACTAACTTAACATATAGAAATGGAAAATGAAACATCAACTTAAAATTGCTTATTTTTTAGATCTCAAGCTCATCTAATGTGTGTCTAAACTATGATACAAGTCGAGAAATTAAAACAAGTTTCATCTATAAGGGGGGAAATGATTTTCCTCACTTATAAAAGGGAATCATTTTCCTTACAATTGTCGTAGCTTTTATGTTCACAATACTTGCTTGAACTAACACTTAGGTATTATAATATATAGTAGTATCATTGCACGTGCCTAGATATGAACTATTAAAAAATCACATAAAATTTCTTTAAAATTGTGTTTGAGTTAACAATAATGTAAAAGAGTTAAAATTTGCCATCAAACATCGGGAAAATGCTTGTTTATGTGCCTCCCGTTAATAGTTGGGCTCAATCATGCCGCTGCTTTACAGAAATGGTCCATTCGTGCCATTATTTTTTAACAGGTAGCTGGTTTGATGGTTAGCAAAATCGCTCTTTCCATGTGGTCTCTTATTAGAGGTCCACATTACCAAAATTAAACTGATAAAAAAAGTTCAAATATGCATCAAATTTTGAAAAAAGGTTTATCTATGCCATCTGTTAATTATTGGGCTCAACCATTCCATTGTCGTTACAGAAGGGACCCATTCATACTACTTTTTAATGGTCAGGTTTCATGATCTCGCAAAATTAATTTTTTTTCACGTGGCCTCTTATTAGAGGTCCACGTGCCAATATAAACCAACCTAATTAAATTAAATTTGAAATTAAAACCCGACCCATAACATCACACTCGACCCACCCTAACCTATTTCCCTTTTTATTTCTCCCCAAACACTTAAATTGATCAATTGACAAGAAATTGACATATAAATTCATCATTAAAATGGGAGAAATTTTGGATCTAAGAGTTTGTAGGAGAAATAAAAGGGAAATGGGTTATGGTGGATCGGGTATGGTGTTAATGGGTTGGATTATAATTCCAAATTAAACTGCAGTGACATGGTTGAATCCAACTATTAACGAATGCCATATATGAACATTTTGTCACAGTTCAATGGCATATTTGAACTTTTTTTTGACCAGTTTCATTTTGGTGACGTGGACCTCTAATAAGAGGCCATATGGAAAAATGGTGTTGCAAAACCACAAAATCTGAATATTAAAAAATAATGGCATAATGGGTCATTTCTGTTATGACAAAGGCATGTGATTGAACCCAACTATTAATGGATGACATAAATGAGGTTTTTTTTCCCTCAAAGTTGGATGACATCATTTAGCTAATTTTTTTCCCTATTAATTACTAGTACAGAGAAACAACTAATGCATACCCAATGATTAATAATTTAAAAAATGTGTGGGGGGAAGGATAGTACGATTAGTCGCTCAGTTGGTTGGATATCAGAATTTTCACCTTATGATAGTTCAAATCCCTACCCCCGATTTGTATCTATAAAAACATATAACCAGCCATCTGCTGTTGAATCCAACTATTAATGAATGACATAGATGAACATCTTGTTACAGTTCAGTGGCATATTTGAACTTACTTTTCGACTAGTCTAATTTTGGTGACATGGACCTCTAATAAGAAGCCATATGGAAAAAAATAGTGTTGCAAAACATAAGTCCTGACTGTTAAAAATCAATGGCATAATGGGTCATTTATGTAATGGCAATGACATGCCCAACTATTAAATGAGGGTTTTTTTCTTCTCAAAGTTGGATGACATATTTGAGCTTTTTCTCTATTAATTATTAGTACAAAGAAACAACTAATGCATTCCCAATGATTAATTAAAAAAAGTGTGTGCGGAAGGATAGCACGATTAGTCACTCGGTCGGTTGAATATCACAACTTTCACCTTATGACGGTTCAATTCCCCTACCCCCAATTTGTATCTATAAAGACATATAACCAGCCATCTGCTGTTGATCACTTTTTAAAAATAAAAATAAAAATAGAAAATTAAAGAGGAAAACAAAAATAAAACACTTCTTTAACTGGTTCAACAGAGCAAAAACTAATTATTATGTGTGATATCCATTTTTTATTAGCACAATATTTGTAGTTTTGGAACCATGAAGTTTATTGGTAAAATGAATTAATAACTCAGTTGTTGTATCAATTTAAGAACTTTGAGATTTTTGAAAGCAATAGCAAGTTAATATATACTCATATCTTACAATTTTCGAGTGTGACGAGTAGTTGAGTATCGATCTTCTTTTTCCTTTTTGTATCTCCAAGTTCTGATCCAATCCTAGAAAAAGAGTTGTTGATCATATATATATATATATATATATATTATTATAAGTGGGAAGCTCCAAAGTGAAAAGTTGAATTACCATTTTGTCCTTCTACTAAATTTAAATTTGATTAAATATAAATATTTTAAGGAAATATCCTTTTGGCCAGCAATATCAATGTACTCATTAATTAAATATTAAATAATCTTAATCACCATATTTATATTTATAGATGTATATATTTTTAGTAATAAGTCTGAGTTCAAATAATCTGAAATTTGGAGAAAATGAAAATTAAAGTCTATTACACAATCTCATAATAATAATGTTAAAGGAGAGCAGTTACCAAGAAACTCTTCATCAACTTTTCCTTTTCGTCTCTTTTCATATGAAACGTTGGCTCTTATTTTTTGGTGAGAATTTGTTTTGCCCAGTTATTGCTAATTGTTATTAGTGATATCCTCTATTGTTCTTTTTTCATGATATTTATCAATTACCAAATAATTGCAAGAGGTTTACTGCTAACCAACTTCTTCGCCATGATGCTCAAATTGCACATTTGGTTAAAATTAACAAAGGTAAGCAACAATATATTTCACATGGTACTGCTTGAGACAAGTTTATGTAAAGTAACTTTGGACTTTTTATTGAATACCACGATCGAACAAGAAATTAACTTTAATCGTCATATTATCATTTGACGGTACACATATTGCAACTAACTATTTCTATACACGTTATTGTGTGGTTGTTTCTACCGTCTAATCCTTATTTAATTGACAAATTGCAAACTTGTATTTGTTTTAGTTTTCATTGAATGCTAGAGACTTGGTAATGTTAAAAATATTAAATAAATTAAAAATGATCCATATATATTCGCTAGAAGTGCAAGTAGCACTGAGAATGAAATAAGAGACGTGCGCTGGAGACGGTGTGACATGTCTTGTGTCGACCTACAGATGCACCGGTTTGTAGGTGTGAAACTAAGGTGAGTGGAGGTGTTGAAAAGGAGACGAGGTAGAATTTTGAGCAACATTTTTATTCATGTCTTTCAATATCTAGTGTTTGAAGCTATGTTAATACTTGTGAAAGATTATACATCTTATGCACCATTTCATCTTGCAAACAATGCATAATTACTCTTTTCATATGGTCACTCAACTAATTGTTATTATCTCAGAAAATTACCTTTCTTCTTGATTCCAATTTTCTTCAATAAAGAAAAGAGATTTTTTGAGACAATAACTATTAGTTGAGTGAACCATTTGAAAAATCAACTCTCGAAAAAAAATAATTCAAGAAGAAGATGACTTACAAATATTATGTCATTAAAAGTGGCCGGATGTATTACTTTTAAACTTGAATGACCTTATGAATGAAATAACAAAAAAAAAAACTAGTGACTTCTCAAATACAAAAATGATCTTATTCACCTAATTTTTCAGTAGTGCAACAGCCGTTTAAACAATAAACTTTTTTCTCAGCCTATCTATCCATGTAATATATAGAACTCGATCCATTTTGGTAATCTTTCGCAATGAATGATTTGACTGATAGAACAAGAACAATAAAAAAAATGAAAAATTTACATATTTGAAAGAGAAAGAGAAGATATATCATGTGATGGAGAAATCACAAGTGGAAAACGGAGAAATAAAGTTTGTTTAAAGAAATTTTTTATATAGTCAACTCATTAAACTGGTCGTGGCAAGAATTAGGTTGAGTTTTGATGGATTGGGTCCTAAATAAATTTAAATATTGATTTTAATTTTTAAAAATATTTTATTCTAAATATTTATAGTCATCACGTCATTATATATGTACCAAAAATTGTATTTCTAGCTAAAACAATCATGGGAGCTAACTTGGCTAAGTCGAGCGACTATGATGGCTAATTATCCAAAGTTGAGTGACTTCCAAGCTTCTAACTCAAATAAATTGAATGCAAATTGTATGTATTTGACCGGATTCTATAAAACAAAAAGTTGTATGTTTTGAGAAAATTCTACACAACAAAAAGTTGTCTACAATCGGAGTTCATAGCCTAAAGGACAATTATTATTTTTTGCCAAAATTCTAAAAGGGCAAAAAAAATAAATGGAAAAGACCAAAGGGGCAAAGGCGCGTGCAGGACCCCCACGCCTTACCTCAAAAATTTTATTGGGTCAGAAATGTAAGAAGGACTTGTAAGGCGCATGGACTCCCACGCCTTCCCCACATTTATATTTGATTAAAGTGTTGACCATTGTGCATGGAATTGAGGAATTCCAACTGACTTGTCAAGTAATAATTAGATTAGAATATGGAAAAACTATTTAAATAATTCTAAAGATATGGCATTGAACCAAACTCAATCTCTAAAGTAGCTCACTAGAGAAGGATTATTTAAGTCCATATATATATAAGTAAATTATCGGTCTGTTTTTCAATCAATGTGAACTTTGACACCCTCGTTCATGTACAGACCCAACTGGAGCATGGACCATGAGTCCAAACGAGTATGAATTTAGTTATGATACCTTATAGAAATATGACACCGGAGTCTAACTCAACCTCAAAAGCTAAAAAATTTATATACCAGTATGAGTCTACTGTACTAGGCTACTAGCTAGCGTCTTGTATGATTTGTTTCTCCTTTTTCATTCCTTCTTTCGTTTATTTGACTATAGGAGACTTGGCGGAATAGAAATTTTTTTTGTTAGATTCATTTTTATGACTTGGTGAATTTCAACTTCAAAAAGAGCAGGATGAACTTGTGTAAGTGTATCCAACAGGAATGAGTGTCGCTTTCTATATTTAGTAAATTTTCAATTCTAACATTCCACAGGACAAGTTTATGATCATATTAAAGGCTTTAATTTAACATCACAAGAATCAAGTCTTTATTTCTTATACTTCGTGTCTAATCAAACTAAGACACTTTAATTGGGAAGAGAAAGTATATAGATTCATGAAGTATGAAAATAAATAATGAATGAATGCAACTTACCTCAGTCTTAACTTATCAAATCTCTTGTTATTCCTCAGTAGCTCAGTGATAGATCGGTCTATTGTTAACTGATTGATTGTAGATCCAAATCCTTTGTGGTACGAGGTGTTGTCTGGTACATAAAGATGGGTGAGGAGATCTAACAATAATTCGAGTTGGCAATGGCTCAAACAGACTGGAAGGTGTATTGTATGAGTTCTGAATTAGTGCATTATTAATCTATTAATTACTGGTAGGTAAACAACAATTAGTGCTTTATTAATTAATGATAGTGCTTCATTCCTATTGATTGCTTTAGTAAAAACAACATCAACTTTATCCCTTGTCTTTAAGAATAATGTCTAATTATTCCATGATATATTATTAAAAAAAGACCCACGCGGATGTAGTCATTTTTTTAAAACAAAAAGAAACTCATATCAAATGTGTGACAATAAATAATGATGGAGGGCGGACCAAAGAGTGCAGATCAGAAAAAAGGATTGACAAGCATTTTAGTCGAATCACACATCGGTATAGCCCAAATAGGAGAGGAATAAAATAAAGATGTTTGTGATTAAAAAAAATTCAAATACACATAATCTTCCTTTATGAGTTCTGCATTATTATTGCAGAGAAAAGGAGAAAGCAGAGAGCACTAAGGGAAAAGGTGAAAACACTCCATCAACTTTCCAATACATACACTTTTCTTTTTGACCCCAATTCTTCTCCGTGGGCCTGGCCGATGTCTGATTAAATTAGAATATAAAAAGATATTTAAATAATTTTAAGACACATGTAAATCTAGTAAAGAATGCGAAGATGCCATTGCTAAGACCAAGGGAACAATACGTTTGGAGTTGATGGTCAAAAACACATACATTTGTAAATTTGTGAGGTGTACTTATATTCAACAAGAAAAAAAAAAAAATGTAGTTGAGTTTATTTTGCAACTCTAACTTGTCATGGCAAAGAGACAGCCTCAGTGAAGAAAGTTTCCTATTCTCCAATGTTAGTTAGAGAGTCTGTTATGAGACAACGACTAATGAAAGCAATAACAATGAAAAGAAAGAGTCAATTTCCTATGCAATCTTACCGAATGAGCAAATCATCGTTCATAAACAAAATATCGAAATATCCTAAAGCGCCGCATTGTTGAATCATATATATTCATGATATACATGGGTAAGAAGGGAAATATCAATTCTGTGGCTCAATACAAACGTTACATTAATTAAATGACTTTTTTTCAATGAAAATGATCAGCTCGATAAATAAAACACATGAAATCCTTGTAGAGTAGAGTTACTTTTCTTCTTTTCAAATTGTAAATGGTCGTTTCCCAAGAAGAACATAACAGAAAGCAAGAAAATGTCTTATCCACTCACGTTACATAAAAATGAAATAGAGAAAGTTGTTGTACAACATCATCAATTAGCTTTATGATCTTCAACCAAAATAAACTCAAAACTAAATTAAAAATGTAAATGTTAGATGAAAAAAAAAACTAGAAATAATCCAAAACAATCATATACGTAGTCTTCTAACTGGAAAAGGGGAAAAAACCAAAGAGAGTTTACTTTTTAGCTTTAAAAAACTAGTATGAAATTTACTTCCTTATGTACAAATTTGAGTTTCTAAGAGGCAAAATAATGGTGACAAAAATCCTTTTAAGTCAATCTTCAGCTAAAGTGCTTCCTTCCATTTTGTTATTGACTTGATTTCTTACATCCACATTTGCAGTTTTCAAGTTCTGTATTCAGATTCTGCATAAGAAAAAGAAAATGTGAAAAATATGTTTCTACTACTTCAATCACAGCTATAAAGGTGGGGCTAGAAAATTTATCTTTTTTTTTTTGCAAAATATATTACACATCATCCATCTCAAAAACATTAAGGTTAAATTGTTCGGTTTGGTGTAAACATCATGTGAGAGTATAAGATGTGTTGCTCGGGCCAAAATTGTTGTGCTAGTGTCTGATCCTCCAAAAATGCATAGCTTATGGAGGATCTAATCTAACACACCCAACAGTATCATTGAAGAGTCTGAGCAACAGAGTATAAGTATTTTAATTTGTACCTAGGTGCATGCAACATGATAGATTACGTAAAGCTGTAAAGCAGTAAGGTTGATCAATTTATTCACCCACCTGAACCTGATCTTGAAGGGTTCGAATGTGCTGCACTGCTAGATCCAGCATGTCAGCATAGCTCGTTTGCTGCGAAAACAAACAAGAAACTATTGTTAATATTGGAGTGTAGCTCGTTTGCTGCGATAAAATTTGCAGCTCAAGCATGTTGCAATAAGTGCCAACTGAGAAAATATTGTAAAGTGGAACATAAGAAAAGAAAGCATACAATCAAGATTACTGAAAGACTAGTTTATTGTTTACACAAATCTATAAATATTCAATAAATTGATGGTTTAACAGCATTTTAGCACGTCAAGTAACAATTGTCCAATTGAATAGAAGTCTTGGAAGTACCATTTGCCACTTCCAATTCGCTAATTTTCTTTGTTCCAAGCAAACATGATTACAGAGTTATAGTAAATGAAGCACTTCATATATAGCTATGCTTTATAATCGCACAGCTATACTGCAAGTTTGGCTTAAAACTTAATGACACTCCTCCCCCTCCTACGCCATAAAGACATTTCTCGTGATACTTTTCTTTCAAAAAGAAGATAATGTGAAATGAGAAAACTATACCTTGTCCATGTTTGGAACAAGATCTTGTAACTTCTTTAGTTTTCCACTAATTCTGGTTCTTCTTTCCTGCATAAGATGAGAAAAGAAAAGAAAAGAATGTTCATTATCACGTATTAGAAAAAACAAAACATAGCTATGATGATCCAAATTTTGAGGAAAAGTATTTCAAATGCCGCAACTACTACATGTTGATAACTACATCTAGTGTTACATAATGGAAAAATTGCCATTTAAAATCAGTGGCTGGACAAGTTGCATCAGCTTCAGATAGTATCTTGAACGTCATTCTCAATCAAAGCCATATAAAATGAAACGGAGCAAGGGAAAAATAAATTGATAAAGTTCAATTGGATTTTTATTTCTTTGTTCATTATAAGGGCCAAGAGTAAAGGAATGACTTAAGAAATATGAAGATCACCCTTTCTGCAATGCTGCGAGGATGAGTAGCACAACCACGCTTGGCACGAATTTTGCAAGGAACAGAATCCTCGGGGATGTGCAGCAATCTATCCATAGATGCCATTTCTAGTGCTGTCTGAGACAAGCCAAACTGAAACTGAAAATGATTCAAAAATGTAAAACATCAGTTCATCCTCTCACAAGAAACAAAATTGCAGTTTTCATCAATATTTGCGAGAGTTGCGCACGAGAAACATGATTGAGTATGCCAACATGGATTATTTTGTCTGTTTTATTTTACATTCTTCTGCAGAAAGAAAACAAACACATACAGAATGTAGTAGTAAGGTTGTTAAGGGGAAAAATGCAGAGGAAGTATATCTATCGCCGTTGACATGTTGAAAACGCAGACGTCAAACAGTGAAGGTTTATGTGTTTTCTGATAGTGACTGTCAAGTTCATATTAGCTGGAAGAAAGAAGAAAGGTAGGGAATTAGGAATAAAAGAATGCAAGAGAAAAAACAAATCGTCAGCTTTTTGAAAGGTCACCAAATCAAAGCACAAGACATTTTTTCATCTAGAAGGCTAACATCATTAAAATGAAATCTCATTTTTTCACATAAATGCTGTTAAAGTTAGGCATATCACATGCACAACTCCAAAATTCAGGATAAAGAAGACATGAACCTTGAACACTTGCAACTAAAAATACAATTTCTCCAGAGAAACATACTTTCACAAAGTTTCAGTTATATTACCTGAGTTTCCCCATCATCGAGCCCATTGACCATGTCATTGCTAATCTGCTTGGCTCGTTTGCTCGGTGTGAGAGAGAACATTATAGAATTGTTATCTTCCCAAGAACCCATTGCGAAACTACTTGCACTGGCATAAGAATGTGTTGACTTTCTGTGGCCGTTGGCTATACTGGTCCCTTCAATATCCTCATTTTCCTCTGCTATTTGAGAGAGAGCTTCTTGCCTAGTGAAGCTGAGCTGAGAGTTCAGCCTTGTTATTCCCCGGCCACTATCTCCACCGCCTTTTGAGTTATAGCTTCCTCTCCCCATTGAAACTGAAAATCCTAACATCGAGTCAATCTTGAGTTATATTACGAGTTATGGTAACGAGTTCTTTTTTACCAAATTAAAATCTTTACAAGATGTTAGATATGAATCTTTTCGTGGGTGTGACTCAAAAATGTCACCACAAAAGCTGGTAGTTCTAATGTGACCCTTGTAGTCTCCATGGAAAAGTATTTGGTTTCATTTGGCTCTATATATTAAGGTCTTCTTTCACAAAATTAAAGGATATTACAGACATAACATAAAGAGATCCTCTTTTCCACATCAAATTGTTCGCCTTCCATTTGATAGCTAAATTGAAGTCTTTGTTTGACTAGGTATGAATATTACTACTCAAACTAAAGTAAAACCAACGATAACAAGATGTACACAGACCTTACCCTACCTTGTGGGGTAGAGAGGTTGTTTCCGGTAGACCCTCGGCTCAAAACAACTGATCTACTAAAGCTCCATTTCATGGGATATATGGGGAAAAAAACTACCTAGTGTTTTGTCTTTGTTAGGAACTGAACTTAGGACCTTATGGTGCTTAAACCCCCTTCATTGACCACCAGCTCACACACTTGAGTGCATTTTTAGAGATCTTATAGAGGAGGGACCATGACAACATATCTTGACAGAACAGAATATAAACAGTAAATGAAAAAGACCTTGATTTAAATAAAAAAAAATTATATAAGTCATCATTTAAATTTTATCACTATTTTCAGAAGTTGTGAAAATATAACCTTTGAAACTAACAAAACATTAAGTTTGTTTAATGTCTACAAAATTTAAGATCATAATCAAGTCATTTCTTATAAGATTTTCAATTTACTATCTAGAAGGTTCATAAATTACCAGAACAAATAAAAATAGGATCATCTGCTAAACAGTTGACGATGGTAAAAGTTTCAGAAAATATCTTAGAAGGGAGAGAAAAGGGAGTCTGGTAAAAAAACATCAATTATTGTAAAACTAGTAAAGCACTCAAAAACATTGGGCTGGTTTTAGGTGGCGGCTAAGATATAAATTATATATATATGATGATAATAATGGATAGAGCAAGTGGGAATAACGGGTCAAGTAAATACCCATGCACGTGATAACTGACCAGCCATGGAATTTTAGGAGCTGTTTGGTGAATGCATCTTGACCTCAAAATAAGTAAAACTGGATTCAAAAATCTTAGGCACAATCACCATCAATTAAATAAAGGGACAAAACCCCTTCCCTTACCTTTATTCATTATTTTATTGGCTAGTTGGTACTTTACTAGAATTTTATATAATGTCAACTTGCTATTTCAAAGTTTGGACCCCAAAAAAAAAAATGCTCACTTCCTCCAATAAGGAGCATCTTACTAAGATTATGATTAAGGAAACAAGAAAATAATAATATCTAAATTGCTCATTGGGGCCCAAGTGACAACTTGTTCTATACAGTTACTTAATAATTCGAAAATGGCCACTTATATCTCTACTTGTACAATACTCGTATAAATTACAAAGACCACAAAACATTTTTTGGCCCCTAAAAGTTCTTCAATTTTGTCTATTACATCACTATACAGTTATACAATATTTTGTATCTTGATATTTCGTTAAAAATATTTTTCTTACGACCTTACTTCAAATAACTTTTTTTAGCCTAAAGTTTCACTATCCCACAAAGGTAGGGATAAAGTCTGGTACATCTTATCCTCCCTACACCTTATCTGTGGAATTACACTTGTATGTTTTTGTTGTTATTATTATTATTCTTGGAATAAATTTAAAAGAAAATTGTGCTACATAAAATGGAACAAAACGAGTAATATGTCCCAAGTTGTACTTGTTTAATTTATTTATTTATTACTATTTTATTTGGGTTGAAGAAGAGAAAACTACAACATAACTAATGGAATAGATTCGTGCTCAAGAAGCACACCAACCTCTAATGTATCAATTTCTACAAGTGGAAAAAATGAATAAAGGAACCCCAACACCACTTTATTGACTCATTCAAGTTTGTGTGACATAATGAACATGCCTTAGTTCATACACACATTAACTTAAGAAACTAATACAACGATTAAAGGTCTAATAGTAGACCTAAACCTAACCTAGAGTAGATTATAATTATTGAAAAAAATTAATAGAGAATAAATTGCCTTATTTCGAGGTCAAAACATACACACATTGTATGTCCTATTCCAAATCAACATATATTGTTGGCAAAAAATCATAATTAAACCACATTTTTAGATGAAAGCAGAATCTATTTCTATATCGGATTCTTAAAAAATGTAGAAGGGTATGTGTTAGATCTTTAAAATAGTACATTTTTAAAGAATCTGACATGGATACAACAACAATTTTAAAAAGTTCAAGCAACTTAATTAAATCGACCAAAATGAGTTGTAGAGTTTTTGATAGTTGACAATAAAAGCATAGCCTTTCTGTCTCCCCACCTCATATCAAATTAATTCACACAAGTAGTATCATTCCTTCTCCCTTCCCTGCTTCTAAGGATCTAGGCACCATTAATTATATTAATACAAAGGTCAAATATTTTTTTAAAATCGAAAACAACAAGGATCAGTGATGCATGATTCACAATTCAAAGGATAATGAATTCATCTTTCTGATCTTCTCCACTTGAATATCAAAATTTTATCTAAGGCAAAATCATGATCTACACTTAACATATCACACGTTATACTTTTACCACTAAGATCAAACCCCTTACTCCTTAGACTAAAAAGAATTAAAATTTGACTCTTATAACATTTCTATTCCAATAAGACCGACGTACATTTCACCCTATCTAAACTCTACTAGTAAAAATTTACTTTGTAATTGTTAGGTATGTTGTTGTATGTGTTGACATGAGGTAACAAATACTCTTATATAATTAACTAGATACGTAATTAATTAGATACATGCAAGTTGGTTTAAATAATAATAGTTATAAAAAACTAAAAGGTAACAAATTTGTTTGATATATAAACTTAGATGTATCGTGTCAGGGTCTATTGAAAACAACTTTTTTAAGTTTTGCACACACTTTATAGTCCTCAAATCTCACAATTACACTGAATATATTATTGTGTATAAACTCAAGAGTGTCAAATTGCACGAGCTGCATCTAACTCCCTTCTACCCCCACCCCAAACCAACCCCCAAATCCTACCTCCAAAAGCTTTTTAAAAAAAATAATATTAATTAGTGCTAATGAGATTCTATCTTAAAGAAGGATCCACCATGATTAATGAGTAATTAATTAATACCAGTGGTTTCATTAGCCAAATGTTGTGGGCGATTGGAAACTTAGCAGACACACATGCATTCACCTTCCCCAAATGTGGAACCCACCTTTACATGTCACTAAGAGTTGAGACAGGATTAAGACCTACCAATTAGCTCCACTAATCTCCTAATTTGCCCTATTGATGGATAAGTTATTTTTAAAAAAAGAGCAATAATAATTTGCGGCTGCTTACGTTATATACCTTCTAATTTAGGAAACTAATTCCATTTACTCTAAGCTAACCCAAGATTGTTCCCCTCTACTTTTATATTAAATAACTATAAGCGGAATTAAGATTTGAAGTATATAACTTTTGAATTCTAAATCATTAAGTTGGTTGTAAAACAAGAATTTATTTATGTTAAATGAATTTCTCAAGATAAATATATAATTTTGGCCAAAACTATCAGGTTCTTTTTAATATGTTTCAGAAATAATGACATTTTTTATTTGAAGCTTTTATGGTATACAGTCTTATAAAAGTCACATATATGTTTTGGAATGTTTAAGAAATCAAATTATAACACATAAATTGAAACGGATGAATTAGCAAAATCACTTCTTGTTTTCCCTAAAATGAATAATATTTATAAATAACTTCAACTTGCCAAACGATTGATATTTGGGACTAGAGGGAGTATAAACCTTGAACTACAATGGATTCAATTTACAAACATGAACTACTGAAGTCTAAAATCTGGTTTTAACATATTTGTCAAGATTGGAAAGTATTGTTGCAAATTGTAGAAGGTACAGATACAAAGAGCAGACACAAAAATAACACTCACCATAGGAAAAGTATAACTAGCTAAACTTTTGTAGATACGATATATTCTCACTGTTCCATTTTATGTGAGATGATTCAATAATTGATGGACAAATAATTTTTAAGTTCTCTTAAAATAAATTTTACATATTTAAAAATTACTTAAAATGTAATATAAATTTAATAATTCATAATTCAAAATATTTAAAGAATTCCTTTTAACTCACCAATTTAGTAACTGCATGAAGTGGGACAAATGAAGTAGTACTTCTTTTTTAAGTTTAAAAGTTAAAAGTACTAATCATATCGAAGGAAAGAAAAAATAAATTTGCAAGCTGTAAGGAGGTATTAAAGATTCTTTTAGTAATAAGTATATCCTTTAAACATATACATAACTCTCTTTTAATCTTTTGGTAATTCTTTTTAGCAACTTGTTATATGTAATTAGATAAGACAAATTCAATAACTCTAAGCATCTTTCCCCACTTACTCTTTTATGTGTCCTTTTTTGAGTAATTAATTATGTTTAAGTGCTCAACTAGTCAGTTTATAACGTCTAATTGTGACATAAGTAAATCTTACTTTTGTACTCTAATCTCATGACAATTCATTAAGAAGTTAATATAGTCCAATGAGATGATCAATATAAGTTAATCCTCCATTAATTGGTTCTATCTGCAAGAAACCTACTTCCTCATTTCATCTATAGCTAATTACACTTTCTTTTTAAAAAAAGTTCTTTTTAAAATGTAGCTCGATGCACTGATTAAGCTTCTTCTATGTACAGAGTCTAGAAAAAAACCAAACCACAACAGTCTATTATACGTAGTTTTACCTTACATTTATGCAATAGATTGTTTCCACGGCTTGAACTCATGACTTCCTGATTCTAATTGACTCATCATCAAATTTTAATCATTTACTACACAACTAGCTTCTTACCTGAATTTGACAAGGTTTTAGTATAAAACTAACTCCATCGTGCACGACACTCTTTTATGTTTAGTCTATTTCAAAAAAATTGTTTTTTTTTCGTTTCACCCTACATGACCTGCTCGACTAACTATAGAATTGTAATGACATTTTTAAGCATGGAAAATATTATTTATTTCTTAAATTTTGTGTTAGAGACGAACTTGTCATGTGAATAAATGTAACAAAAGGCCTTTAAAATGTAAAATACATTTCAAAGTTTGTTACTGTAATTTATGCAAAACTGGTCGCGATTAGTCAATTAGCAAAGTCTGCTCTGATTGGTTAAAAGGTTACCAAAAGCTGAAGACTTTAGCAGGGAAAAAAAAAGCAAACAGAAAGGAATCATATACAGGAAGGTCAAATTCGTCATTTCACATTTCAATTAGGAAAAAAGGAAAGTTGAAAACTTACCAGTATCACCTGCAGCAGTAGCAAGTTGATTAAGAAACCTCGCCGGTGAGCTACTATGTCGAACCAACGGCGTGGTTGAAGTCGTCGGCAAACCTCCTCCGCCGCCGCCGCCGATTGTTAAGTCGTTGAAACCAATTGACCTCTGTAAATTCGATTGTTCCTTCGCTTTGCTTGTAGATTCAGAATTTAACGAATTAGATGCTAAATTGGACGGGAAAAACCGTGAAGGACCAAGGTTTGAGTGATGAGATCCATGAGAAGCGAACTCGTGATTACCGTTAACGACGGATTCAACTGCTGTAGTTAAAAATGATCCCGGAGCTGAACCGTAGCGAGTGAGACCACCTCCGCCACCAGCGGTGGTGCTGGTGTGGCTCATTGAACCTTGTGATGAAGAAGATGTTGATGATGGATACATTTGAGAATTGTTTTGAATTGGATTGTTAAGATTTGGAGGTTGAGAACTTAATAGAGAGAGAGGTGGGTGGGTGGGGTGAAGGGTAAAGAGGGAAGAGCAAGTTGGGAATTAAAAAAATGAAAAAGTGCTACACTTGTTTGATGAAAAGTCTTGTGAGAAAGAGAGTGGATCAGCCAATGGGGTTTTGTTGTTTTTGTGATTTTGTCTTTACCTTTTTTTTAATAGAAAATTAATATACAATGTGTACTACATCCTATCCTACTAAATTATTATATTTATAATTTATCTGTTTCAATTTATGTGACACGTTGTCGTTATTAGATCATGTCGTGAATTATTATATTTTTATCTAGAGTGTAAGTTTAATAACTTAATTCATGAAAAATGATGCATGAGTTAATTCAAAGAGAGGAAGTTTTAAGTATTTTGAATTCATAATTCAAGAGAACGAGGAGATGGATCACGATGTGGTATGTTTTGTGTGATAAGAATATGTAGTAGAGTTTTAAAGGTAAGTTACAGAATGATGGTTAGATCGACATTGTTGTATTGGGAAGAGGGGTGACTAGCTAGTCAAGAATATACCCACGTTTAGAAGAGTGGTCGTGTGGACATACTATGAGGAATATGATTAGGAATAAAGTTATACAGAGAAAGATGGGGTGTGGGCATACTATGAGGGATATGATTAGGAATAAAGTTATACGGAGGAAATATGTGAATGACTTTTGCGACAATCAAAATGAGAGAAATGAGATTGAGATGGTTCGAACATGTGAAAATGGAGTGTGCAGATATGTTGGGTAGGTGGTATGAGAAGTTGACTATAGCAGGAGCTAGTGGATGTAAAAAAAGGTTGAAAAAGAACTAAAGGGAGGTGATCATAGCTAGTACCAAGATAGGAAAGTTTGGAGATCGAAGATTAAGATAGAAAGTTAGTAGATATTCAAGTATTGTGGTACTATACGTATGGGAGAGAGGTGGGGCCAGTCTTCTTTTTCCCTCTTCTCACTTTTAGTTATAGTATTTTATATTCATCATGTAGTTTCTTATTCTTTTAGGTGTATGCTATCGATCTCTTACTGCATTTGCTTGTATCTTCCTATTCAGTTGTCATATTTTCTTGTCATCCCGCTTTGATCATAATATTCATTTTATAACGAAGGTCTATTCATACAATCTACTCTCCACAGACACATACTTTGCCTAATTAACCGGCTCCTTCCTCTTCTACATTGGTTGTTTCATTTGGCGGGTCCTCACCGGGTCGATCCGAACAGGTGCAGGCCTGACCCGGCCTCAATCCATATTGCTCAACTTGCTGCTCAATGTGGTGTGCCAAAGCATCCTGTACAATGCATGTGAAGCAATACTATATAGTACTATACTAGCAATTGCACGTATATATACTCAAGTCACGAGAAGTTTGTTGTATTCCACGAGGATTTGTAGAAATAGTATTATAGTAATTATCTTTTTATTAATGATTTAAATATTTATAAGACATAAAAAGCTAGTGATTAAAAAAATTATTTAACATTTGAAATTTGAAAGATGTCTCATAAATTAATACGAAGAGAGTATTATACTATCGATGTTATGATATTATTGGTCGGGAAATGAATTGGTCCCATTAATTAAGTGTTTTGATGGCATATATACAAGTAGGTTAAAAAGTGTGCATGCATATTGCTACTTTACAAAGAGGGAAGTATATATTAAATTAAAACGAGTAATAAACAAAGCTAATTTAGTCAAATAATCCTTTAATTAATATTGTGTACAAAATAAAATATGACAAATAAAGTGGATTAGAGAAAGTATAACTTTTGTGATTTAAGAAATATTCTATTTAATATAAGTAATATAAAGTCACTAAACTATTTTTCATAATTAAAAAAATCATCATTTGTAAATTTTAGGATTCTACTAATAATTATATATGACACTTTGATTACTTCCTTGATAAATAATTAGAAGATTAATTATCTTTTATTTTTTCATATTGAATAGTTCTTTCTTTTTCATGTTCATATGCACTTCTCCTAGAACATAGTATGTCCTGTGTATTATATTTGTATTGACCATATCAAGTATTTTTATTATTATTTTAGGTATTGACATTTCCTAGTGTGAAAATTATTATGTTTTCTGAAAAAATATTTATTAGTCTATCTAAAAAAGTCCTATGCTTACCTTATTTGAACGCTAATATTTTTTTTTATACATAAATTTAAACACTATAGTTTATAATTTAGAAAAAAGTATACTCCAGAAAGTCATATGCTAACTTTATTTGAAGTTTTGAACCTTAAATACTCAATTACCAAACCTCAACAGGCCAAACATACCCTTACTCTCATAAATATGCCCACAGAGATTAGAAAAGAAGAAAGAAAAAAAAATATTAATTGCTTATCATAGAAACTTACTAATTCTAGCTTATACTATTGGTAAAAAGAATATCCTTCATTTAAATCTTCTTGTTTCATTCAAATAAAAAAAAAATAGAATATTCTATATTATAATTGACAGTTGATGACCTATATTGCTATACGTAAGTACAAACCATTCTTTTATACAAATCTGAGTTCAATGACTAGACGATTTAAAATTTTAAAAATCAAATCATCCAAGTTGTACCCTTATATATTTTTATTTTTTGGAGTGTCTGACTGTTATCATAATTTTCTGACTCTTACGTCGGTTGAATAGCTATATTGTACAAATAAGGGTTCTAAATTACACAAATTTCAACCCTTTTCCCACTATTTTCTCTTAATAATAATTTATTTCAACTCTCACATCGATTCAACAACTAGATGCATGTATATGACCTAATTAAGTGTACTAAAAATTGCACAAGTTGCACCCTTTTCCCTTTAAGAATATGACTACTATAATTGTAAGGTTATAATTTTTTTAATAAAAGAAGGTTTTAATTTTTTTATTTTTTTATTCCCACCTCGAATGAATAGATGGATGATAGGCAAACTAGGGTTCAATTATATTAATTTACAAGTTGCTTATAACTTCCTCCCTTTTTCCCACATAATTACAAAAGAAATCAATCTTTTATATATAAAAAGTTCATATTTAAGATTATATATTAGGTTAAAACAATGGATATTATATCCACATAATTAATTAACGCGAGTGGTTTTTGATTAATATGTGATGTTCAAGGCGAGTCAGGATTTTAATTTTATGGGTTTAAAATTATAGAATAACGACTTCAAGTAATAATAATTGAGCTTTAAATCTAATATGAATATATATTTAATGAATTTCTTCACACAAATGTATCATTTATACAAAAACTATTGGGTTCAATTGAATTTGTATTTAAACTTCTAGCTCCATCCCTCCGTAGTGTATAAGTTTTGTTTTATGAAAGCAGTAAAGATCCATTGAGTCACATAAAAAAAGAAGAGTAAAGGGTCAAAACACAACTATACTATTTTGATTTTTTTGAGTTTTATATCTGAACTATCCGATGTGCGAGTTTTTCATCTAAACTATCATCAACTATTTATCAAAACAAACCACAACTATCAGTTGCTCCCGAACGATGATGATATTTCAATAGAAAAGAGATTCAAGCTAAGTGATAGTTCAAATAGAAAACTAGCATACAAATAGTTCAGGTATAAAATTCGAAAAAATGAGATATTTTAAATCATATAAGTATTTTTTATCCTAAACTCTAAAAATAAGAATTACATTTCAAAAGCTTGTTATTAATTTATCATATAGTTTTAATTGGTCAATAAGAAAAGTTTCCTCTGATTGGTCACTAAAAGTCTACCAAAAGCTAAAAACTTTTGCAGGGAAAAAAGCAAACAAAGGGAATGGAATCAAAGGCCAAACAGATTCTTAATATATATGGACCAGCTCTTTATTCATTCAGTGGGCAATAAACTGCACAGTTTTGACAATTTATGCCACTTGACCTGACGTATAGTTTATTCACGCTAGATATTTATATATTTTATTACAAGAATCCTAAATTAAAATGAAAATATACATAAGATCAAGAAGTATCAATTGATGTTGGACTCATACTTAATATGAACTTATTTTTCATGTTCAATCTGCTTTTTGGAAAAATTTTAATATGAATTATTACTTGTTCGGATAACTTAAAGTTTCTATCGATTGATAGATTATAAATTATAAAAATAGTATCTAAAAACAAGATAAAATTCTAGTTGCATCTCTAGTAAGTTGATTTTTTGTATTGATCCAATTCTTGTTGAAGTATTTCAATTTGTTTATCTTTCTCAACAACACTATCCATCAATCTTTTATTTTCTTCTTTCAATTCTTCAAATTGACAAACAATTTCTTCAATTTGTGCTTCAATTGCTTCATCACTTAACTCAAAAGCACTTTCAACAACTCTAACAACTCTCCATAAGCTAACAACAACAAGTAATCCTCCTCCATTTTTTTCCAAATATGCTTCCAAAAATAATGCCACCATAACCACTATGCCATCTAGCAAGTACCCTGGTCTTCGAAAAAACGAGCACCCTAGACCTACAACAAGGCCTACACTCTTCAGAAATAACAATCCCAAGATCCCTATACCTGTTCGGAACATAGAAAGATGGAATTGAATTAAAGCTTTGAAGCGTGAAAAATATATCTTTAGTAGAAATGTTGTTTGTATTTATAAGGGCCAACAACAAGGAAAATCAAGAAGAAGAAAGTAGAAAAGTAACTAAAATTTAAATACAATTGTAAATTGTGACTATGTTTTAAATAGCACAATTAATTTCAAGTTAGGAAACCACAAAGCTACATATATCTCTATCGTAAAAAACATGAATTAGCAATAAAATTTGTCGCTAAATAGTTGTAACTAATAAGATTAAAATATAAAGGCTTTCAACTCATTTTTTTTCCTTTTGATACAAGAAAATGTTACTTCATATATATTACAAACTATCTAATATTACCTGCCCAATGGTACCAAACCTCTTCCGTTTCTTGATTTATCGCGTTCCGATTTTGGGGGCAGGATATCAAAGATGAAGAGAGCTCAAGACTTGTGAAAACAAGATCAATTATGAGTAACACAATGGTGAAAATTCTAAGAGGTGTGGATTCTAAAATCTTTGTTAAATTTGTTCTCCATTGTTGTTTTGTTGGTTGTTGTGAAGGATTCATGATAAAGAAATTCCATCTTTGCTTTTTGTCCCAACTTTTTATGAGATTTTGAATTGATATTTCAACACTTTGAATTTGTGTAGAATTTGGTGGTTGAATTTCTTGAGAGTTCATTGATGAATTTTTTTTTTTTTTGGGGAATATAATCTCTCTCTTTTTTAGTTGTTGTGTATTTGATAATCGAAAATTTTCAATTTAATAATAAGAGTCGTTTGAGAGAGGCACGTGAAATGCAAGGCTTAGATTTTTCATGCAAGCTTTGATTTGGAGTCACGTTATTAGTTTTAGCTACTTCTTAGGGTGTATTTGGTTGAAGAAAAATATTCTTCGTGTTTTGGTACGTAACAAAAAATATTGTCCCAAAAATATTAGTGTATAATTAATTTTGGCGAACACTGTGTGGATCGATGGAGGACTGGAGGGTGGGTGGTAAAGTGTTGGGTCGTCAGGGCGTTGTGGGGTGGGATAGTTTGTGCTGAAAGGTAGAGAGGAAACCATAACAACAACATCAACAACATGCCCAGTGAAATCCCACTAGGTGGGGTCTGGGGAGGGTAAAGTGTACGCAGACCTTGCCACTACCTCGTGGAGGTAGAGAGGCTGTTTCCGGGAGACCCTCAGCTCAAGAACAACAAATCTAAGTGA